>JACAZH010000100.1:0-87660 GCA_014462675.1 Mycena sanguinolenta | reverse complement strand
CAATCTTCTCTGACCTTCCACTGGAAGGTCAGTCGTCAATTGCTGGTACTTGCTATATACAACTGAATTATAATGAATATTTACGGGTTTCGTGCATTTGGAGTGAGCTCTTCTCATCTGCGGTGCTCAGCTGCTCATCTGAATTGGGTAGTGGTTTGCTCGATTACTATATTTTCTGTAAGTCGATGATTTTCACCTGAAAGGCGTGCTAGGTCCCTTTCCTTGTTAGCTGTCCCTTTGATTCTTGACGTTCTATCCCATTCCTGGACTGGCTGTGGTTGGGGCTTTTTCGATCATATTCATTCTTCAAATGATCCTGGATCATGGTCATAGTCATTTATAATGTTTTTTGACACAGCTCTACAAGTGCAGGTATGCGATTATCAAAACTGAGATCACCATGAAAATGCCCCTGCCGAAGGCTCTTCGTATGGGATGGAATCATATGGTTTTATCACTCGGTCTTGGGGTACGTGCTTCTCAATTTACATGCTGAAAAAATCTGATACTTGATTCTGAGTTATTGGTGAGCACCGATATTGTCATTTGGGCGGTTGCAAGACCGACTTTGGCTGATGTTGGCGTTGCGTGAGTCTCAAAGTGAGAAGCATTGTGAAATCTAATTTCTTCCTATAATCACAGAATACCATGCGCGTACGTGATCTACCAAGTCAGGGCCTATAAGTACATGTTGGTGACTTGCTTTATCCAGCCTGTGTTCGATCATAGCCTCGTGTTCTGCTGCTGAACATTAAGGCTCTGTCGAAAACGCACGATCGGGACACTAGCACGACTTTGCAAACTGGGGACACAGAAATGTACTTCATGGGTGCCGGCTGACTGATCATGATACCGTTTAAATCAGTGCAATCTTCTGGTTGATTCTATTGTACTGTATTTTCCTTTCAAAATCGACAGGGGATGCGATGTGATAATTCTATTTGGGAACCCGGATTCCAAAAACGCCACCTAACCGGAAGCAGAGGAGCATGCTTTTGAGAAGGCGCCCTTCAGTTACCATCTTATATCTCGGCGAAAGGGAACAAATGGAACTTGATTCACCTTTTACCAACATGCAAAAATTGCAGTTGGAAGCTGTCCGTGCCCTTACTTCTTTTCACCTGTCTTTGAGAGTGCCTTTTGACCCCCATTCACATTCTCATCATCACCGGCTTTTGCACTCTGCAATAGGTTCGAAACCATGTCACTCCGCTTATTGTTCTGTATACAAACCCTCCGGAACACTGCAACTTGGTGCATCTCTCAATACGAATATCCTGACTGTTTTTGAGTGGTTTCTCTCTGGAAGTAGATTTCCTTCCCAACTTCCATGGGACCTTCGGATGTTTCTTCTCAAGGTCCTGATTCGGGCGGTCGTGGAATTACTGCACTTGGTGTGCGGGTGCGTTATTCGCATGAAAGCACTGAATGTACAGGTGCATTATTTGCACTTGATGTGCCTGTACGTTTTGTGTACGTTATTTGCGTTAAATGCATTTGATGTGTGGGTGCGTTATTGGCATTTGCGTTAAATGCACCGGTGTGCGGATGCGTTATTCGCGTGAGACGCACTGGATGTGCGGTTGTGTTATTCGCGTGAAAGTGCACTGAATGCCAGGATGCGTCATTCGCGTGCAAGGGGCTGAGTGCGTGGATGCGTGGTTGTGAGAGTGAAGGACAAGCCAATGAGAAAAGAAAAATGATGCAAGAGGGGAGATCCATGAGAGAAGAGGTCGCATAAAGCCTCAAGTCGCCAGATTGGTCGTGGTCCGAAAAAGAAAGGAGGTCCTCTGCACATCAGGCAACCCGTCGTCACATAGACATCATTTCGTGAGCAGCGATTGTCCCTCACGAGGTCGCAGAAACTCACCTGCGTCCAGAGACGTACCACGACGCAGCAGCCGCGAACAAAACAGTCACACAAAGACGCAGGCGCAGACGACGGGGCGCACGCAGCAGACGCTGAACGCACAATTAAAAGAGTATAGAAAAAAGATGAATACCTATTGCGTATTCAAAATTCTAAAGTTACCGATGACAAATTCCTTTTGTTATTGTCGATCGTCGGTAAGTACCCAGATACGAGTAGGGGATAAGCACGGAAACGCACCATCGCGGCTCCGCTGGGCTCGCCTCGTCCAGTCGACAGGGTTTCAGAAGGACGATGCATCACATTAAACCCAGGAACTCTTCGGCGAGAACAAGATGAAACAGAGAAATCTCCAAAATAGGTGTAGTTAAGCAGGTAGTTCAGGGAGGGTTTGGCACCGTGCCACGACAGCTTGGCTCCCGGGACTCTTGGGTGGAATAAGGAAAAGTGGTCGGAAGAAAATACGCCTGAAGGAACTGCTGCCTTCGTGAGAGTGGTTGTGCGTTCAAGATCAGGACTTAGAAGTCATCCGTCAAGACAGACCCGAACTGAAGACTCATAGGGATACTTTTCAGCGCATGAGTACTCGGAGAGATGCAGCGATGCCGCCAGCGAGGAAGATTCATAACTGAATTCGCTGGCGTGAGGCAAAACCCTCGAGGATCCGCCGAGAATAGGAAACAAGACGAAGAAAGATATTGAGCGGATGAGAATATGTGATAAGGAAGACTAAGTACGATAGGGAAGAATGTGAAATCGTGTACTAGTCACATTAACTCGCATACGCAACGGCCGGAATCCCTGAGACACGGCAAGGCGAAATGAAAGATGGCCAAAAATCCGGACGGAATTGAGGCCAAAGCTGAAGGGACATCCTTCCGTGACTTTGACGCCAGAAAGGAACGATACCAGGACGGATGGAATGGAAGATTTGCGATCTCTGGCTGCGATGGGGTTGGTGATCCAAATCGACGAGAAATGATCGTAAAGCAAGGCATGTTATTACGATACTCTGGGTGCCCTCCACGACCATTTCAGCGGCCTCGTGAGGGAAAAGCTGGGAGCGAAAACTCGGGAGCATGTTGTGAAAGTAAGTGACAGAGTTGGAGGGAAGAAGCGCTGAACAACCCTCGGCAGAAAGGAATCCTAGAAATGTCTCGCGAAACCGAGATTCCACGAGTTTACATCACGGATTATACCAGAAAAAGAGCTAGAAAAGCCATCGGCAAAGGGAATTCTGGATGTTCGAGGACGTTCGAGCAACCGCGCGACGCGTCATCGTCATCGTCATCGTCATCGTCATCGTCATCGTCCCGGCCATAAAACCCAGCCTCAAGACGTCGTCGATGTCGAATACAAAATGAGTTATGTAGCTCAGCGGAGAAGCTGGTGGGCGAGGAGAAGAAGGATGAGCCGGTTTGTTTGCTGATGCGTGGCGCCAGGACCTCCGCCACGTCATCCTCGTTACACCATAACCACGCCGTCTCAGGCCATCTATACTCACGATGCGCTCTGTATCTCGACTCCGACCTCCGACCGTGACGACAACGCCGCTGTCGAGCAATAAACGGTGCGAGCCCCACCCGTTCTATGCAGGCGCGAATTCGCGTCTCGTCGCGGTGCAGCTTATTTGCCGCTTGGAGTGCTCTCCACCACAGGTCCTATCCTCGATTCATGTCGTATAAAAATTCCGCTGCTCACGTTTGCTCTTGAATATGGTTCCACCATGCGGGAATGCTCAAGCGTGTTCTCGGATTCCTACGACGGATTGGCGCAGATATGAACAGCGGTTCTAGGTCTAAATGCGATATCTCTGCCCGTCTCGGCGTCTCCTTGGCTGCTTCCACCGACGTTTGATTATATCCCAATTGTAGCCCCTGCCATACGACAGACCTGCACTACTTGACGTGATGGTTATTGTGCTCCGCTGGATGCATTTCCTCTTGATTGAACAGCGCATGAATAGGGCTCGTCTTTCTTCCTTCACCTTCCTTGCTCCCTCAAACAGCTCTCCGCATACTGCTCTCGCCATCCCTCATGAACTCTGCAACGTAGTCCAGAGAGCGAAGCAAGCAACACTCATCAACTCTTCAGGGCGTGATGAAGGAAGTTTCATTACGTTCATCACTACCCATGACCATCGTCGCGCACATCCGCAAGAGGGAGATTACCTTGGGCCCATGCCATTATACCTGATTCGATGCAGCTTACTATACGGTGTGCCTGTTCGGACTGTTTCGCCTGCTTTTCGCTTCATTCTTTGCCTCCTTGATAGAAACAGATCATACGAATGTGAACTTTACACTAATGCCGGCTGCCAAACGATATCTCTTGGTTCTCCTTCTTGGGGGTGGTCTCTGTTCAATTTCACTGATCTACATTTCCACCACAAATTCGCCGAGTACCCAACCTACGGAGAGAGGCTGCACAGTACTGTATCCTTCAGCAATCCTCAAGAGACGGTTGCTCTGGTGATTGTCCGTGTTAGGCCCAATTGGGGGAAATTCTCCGTGTGGGGGCACAGTTGTAAGTTCTGGTTGGCCGTTGGATCGCGGGGAAAAGCTGGGCCCCAAGCTACTGCAGATAAAGCACGAGAAATTCAAGCTGTCTTGAATGACATGGGGGTTGGTCTTTCGCGACTGATGAGGCGAGGCGTAGAATCCACTATTTTGCTATTAATCAGGATGATAACAACGGGCTACCGTCAAAGTCGCTAGTGCTCAGACCCGATTCAACCTGATCACGTGACTGAGGCACGCGTCGTCCAGAGCCAAACAGGTGCAACGCGGAACTCTCGCGTGTTTGGTGAAACGGTAGAAAGAGTGAAAGTTGAGTTACGATCACAGAGATTCGGATTTGATCCTCAGTATCAATTCCAGGAATATGAAGCTTTAAAAGCCTGATTAGCCGAATCCCAAAGGACGTGACTATTTGGCATCTGATTGGCTCCCAACCATGAACTCCGGATCCATAATATTTCCCTGTAATGATGCTTTGTGCAGTTTCAAATTTTCATGGCTAATGTCTCGAGCTTCCAATGCCCTGCTGTATTGTGTGTCAATTTAAGCACGTCACGTCCTTGACGAGGTTCAACTTGTCTGAAAGAACGTTCACGTTGGAGTCACTCAAATTCAGACGTTAAAATTCAAATATTCAAAATTTAATGGGGGATCTACGTTCTGCTTATTGCCTTGACAATCACTGCACCCCCGAACGAGCGCTAGAGTCAAATACGTTTTGGAAAGTGGCCGTGCACACTGATCAGTCCCGTCGTCGGAGTTTGAAACCCTCCTTCCTTTCTCCTTCCACTTAAATTGCGATACTGAGGGACCTCATCTAGCTCCAGCGTTCTCATCTACGATCATCTATGGATCCTGCCGTCCCGAAACGGAGGATTCTAGTTGCCTTTGAAGAGGACCAGTCCGCGAATAATCGCCCAAGAAACAGCAAAAAGTGGCGATAGGCCGCACAATCCCCTCGAGGTCTTCATTGACGAAAAAGCGACCAACGGGGGAACTCGCAAAAGAAATCGCCACCGCGTTCGAGAACCCAATGTTACTCTACAAATTTCCAATGGTCTTGAGCTTTCTGAAAAAGAGTGGGCATATTCTGACTACAACACATCGCGGCTCTCGACTAAGTATTTCTCTTCAACCAGCACGGTCGACATGATCGGCGAGAACGACATCGTCTCGGCGCGACCTAGGTCGCCCATCAAGTTACCGTCGAATTCTGAAGAGAGGAAACCAAGGAGCCATCTCACCGACATGGTGCAAGACGATCCCATCCACCGCTTCCGAATCGGCTTCGTGACGGCTGAGAACGCGCTTTCCACACAAAACGGACCGCTAGGGAACAGAGTGAAGCGACGGAAGGCTACCCTTGCGTTTGACGGCGAAATGATTGAGTGGGAATATAACCTTGGTGTGTTCCACTCCTGTTCGTTCATTGAACCTTAAACTCACGCATCAAATGAAACAAGCGGGAGCTTCAAAAGGAGGCCGTGCGAGTTCTGGAGTGGGCGTCGCCGAATGCCATGGAGGTTGACGATGACGGCCCATGCATCCACGACGAGGAGCTCAACTGCAGCTGTCAAATTTCTCAACAAGTCCGAACAACACGGGCTTTTGGATATGCTCCACTGCCTGGTTCACCATCGATGGCTCGAGCTGTATGAATCCCCAGTGCCCGTCCTCTCACGTCAAGTTGGAGGGTTAGTATTTGTTTCTTTGCGTCGCTCGGATTTTAAAAATTTCCCATAGAGCCCAATTACGGCGTCCCCGCCCCATTGTTCTTTGTGCGATGAGGCACTAGGTAAGCTTCTTTCACTGATGTGACTCAGTCCTCATTCGGTCAGGATTCCATGCCCATCGTGTCTCGACCTTTCGCTAAACGCGGGCGAAACCCCGGACTCGGTCGTGTTCTGCCCGCTCGTCCAGGTGATTATACGTTGCTATGATAACCTGACCTCTTCATCGTATTCTCTTGTTCATTCTTCTTTCTCATAGAACGCAGGCTGCAACCACCTGCATCATGCCCACTGCATCGGGGCTCAGTTCGACCCCAGACCGCTCAGCTGTCCCGCCGGATGCCCGATCCACCGCTTTTCCAGAGAAGCGGCGGATTTCAGTATCGCTGGGAGCAACCCGCATCTCATCCTCGTCTGGGACGGAGAATAGGATCGACAAGATTCCCGTGCACTCTTCTCTTTATATTTCCGACGGTGACAGCGTCTTGCTGAGCACTGAAGCCATCATTTCAGCCGTGGAAACCTTCCTCGATGAGCGAGGTTTTGCCCTGCCCGGCCTCTCGATGCGTGTTCATTTTCCGAGACGCCCGTTCCGAGTGGGTGACTTTTTCATGTCGCCTCCGCGTTTCGTCGCTTTAGTATGCTGACGCCTGTCGTAGAGCGGTGCGATTCACGCAGTCCACGCTCATTAGTGTATGCCCAGCGTCAAGTCACCTTAACCAGGCATACCGCCGTTTCCCGCTCTTCCAGAGCCGCACTTGCAGGAGTGCACCCCGCGCCCCGACCGCGTCTTTTTTCCGTTGATCTACACACCGCCCACGCCCCAATCGTCGCGTGCGGATGCACGCCCATTCAGCGGCTGTTTGGGTCGTCCTCTGAATCTCCACCCTCCGAACGAACCCCTCATGTTAATACTCTGTGGTTATACGCGGTGCGGCGGAAGACGGAAAGCACGTCAGCGGACTCGGATGCAGTGGAGAAGCGAGGAACGGTCTCCAAAGAGTCGGCATATTTGAGCGACGCGGCGTGGCAGCCGAGCGTCGTACAGACGCCGCGCGGAATGGCGGCTCTCCTCTCTTCTCTGTATATTTTCAGCCATTCGGTCGCGCAAAAGGGTATTGCGGCGGAGCAAAAAGGTTCTTGCGACCGCGTATGCTGTGCTTCGTTTCCCGCCTGCTATCAGGACCTGTAAGTTTCGTTTGCGGAGATCGATATTACTTATCCTATGCATTTGTCATCTCATGTGCAGTGGCTGGATTGCTATTTAACAAGGTACCGCGACCGGAGGAGAAAGCGGCTCTCGCAGAGTCGCTGTATCACGCGTTGAAAGACTTTTTCGGCGCGTGGACCTGCTGCGATTATCACCCGCGAGACGCGTCGCTTTGAGACCGTGAGTTATATTCTTCTTTAACTAATCTCGCTGTTAATTTCAGCATCCACCAAGGTCCGAATTTTGTTAGCATATGTTACCAGCGCCGCAGACGCCGAATCTACAGCGACCGCACAGCGGCCTGTCGAAGAGATATCAGTGGTCTGCACACTGTCACGAAAGCGTTTGCGAGATCCAGTGCTCCTGAATTCAGCGATAGTCGAGCGCGGGGTTGCTGCTCTTCACCAACGTGGAGGCGCACTGTTCCGCCCGAAACACGCCACAGCTGCCTCTGCCTCGCCCGTCGTGCAAGAGTTACCAGATACGGATCCTATCGCGTCGCTCTTGCCATGCCTGCCCGGTCTCAGTGATTCATCGGTGCTTTTCTTTCGCGTCAATGATATCGGATGGGCACCTCGGGCTTTTATGTCTCCCCTCGACTCCGCGGCGCGATTTCGTCTTTGCGATCCGGCAGGCAAATCAGAGTGATCTAGTGAGCCAGGGTCCGCTGGAATTGAAATCGGTAGATGTTGTTCCCCCCGGATTGTCGTGGACCAAAACGTCTGTATCGTAATCCATTTTCTTAGTTTATTTCTTGCTTTGGGCAGTACTGATATCTACGCAGGGCTTTCTGGCAGTCTTCACTGGTCGTGGGTGCGGCACCAGTCGCGATGTCAACTTCTTCCGCCCGACGTTCGTTGAATATTTTACTTATTTGGAGATCTCTGTTACAATTTCATTCATCTCAGGCATGGAGGGGACACGGAGGTTGATGTCAATGATGTTGGCCACGCTCTTCAGAAGGTCATCAAAGTACGGGAGGCGGAGGACACCTGGCAGGTGGACTTTTCGGGGGAATTTTGAACATCTCACGCCCACCGGACGAGGTGTGGTCTCTTTGTTTCAACACGCTCGATTGACATCAGTTCTAATTCGCAGGCCATCGTTCTTTGCTTGGATCTGAGCTACTCAATGAACCGAAAGTCCGGCATTCGAGGTTCCGATAAGCCCGCTCCTCGAGGGCCCGAAGAACAATTCGACGCAGAAGCCGAGACGAACTCCATCGTTGCGAAATACGTCGATGGAATGACCGATTCTGAGATCGTAGACTCAGGTGCGAATGCCACACCCATAATAATCGCGCTTTCATCTCGACTCACCTGTTTCTCGTCAGCAAAACGTATTTTGCAACCCTTACATTCGGAATGTCATCGCCCCTGGGCGTCGCTAAGCGAACAGGGTGGACCCCGCGGCTCGATCCTCTTGGACGGTCTTGCTGTTCTGGCCGGAAGGCATCTCTTAAAGCTTTCGTTCATCCAAGAAGCCCAGGACGGAACGATCAGCAATCAGACCGTTGTTTATATGAAAGAGGTATTTTCTTCGTTTCATGGTAATTCCTGCCTCTTGACGCACATCTCAGCTGTCCTGTTTTATATCTGCTGTCGCGAACAATGGGATGAAGGAACAAATGCGCTCTTTCCTTATTGAATTCTTGGACGGCCCAGCAGTGGCTATCATTGGTATCGCACCGTTCGACGTGCCCAGGAAATACATTGATTTCACGTAAAGGCATTATCATATACTCTACACCCAACTGACTTATATTCTCCAGAACGGGCGAGCTTCTCACAGACCCAGTTCACCCGATAAACGCCCCCACCGGGAGTGTTTGTTAACAGCGCATCTAGGCAGTGGCTGGAGGGAGGGCTCTGGCCATTGGGACACTCGGTCTCTTCGGACTTACGAGGCGGCACGTTGAAGAACGCCGTCGAAGCTTGGGTATATCTTTGTTCACTGACCAGCCGTTGAAATTCCTCATCATTGGCAGGTTCGTGGTACCGAAATTCTCTCCCCACTCGAGGCAAGCTTAGAGGGTGATTTCATTACCGTAACACTCCATCACTTCGGCGAAACGACCTCCTGGCGACTCCCTCCGAGTTCAACTACGCGCACCTTGTACTCCCTCGCACACCGTGCTACCTCCGCGAGATATTCTTCTTTCAAGCTCAAACCCAAGTTTTCAAGCAGGCCCATCGAACAGAACACCACTCTACGACTGGAACGGACGGCGCTGGCTTCCGGTGGTTCTGTTGAAATGGTTCAATGCACCTCTCATAATAGGAAATCTCTTAATGTCGAAGTTCCCTGCACGTATGGTGGACCTTCCCTGCGAATGGTGGTACCACGAGACGCTTCGGTTTTACTAATTCTCAGCTACGTCGAGGTATGGGCTGGCGGCATGCCCGGTTCCAGATTCACGGACATTACACTATGGTTCTGTCATGTTGGTTCCTGTCGTACGAAACATTATTAACATTTTCCAGGCATGGGCTTCACGATTGCGGGGATGGAGACCAAAGAGGCTACCCTCAAACTTCCCATTCTCCTCTCTGGGACCTTGTCGAAGACGACCCCTCGAAGCCCATCGTTCTCGAATCACGAGAGTGGAGGCAAACGACTGGAGGCGCCCGTCAAGCTCGCGATGAAAGCAAGCACCTTACTCGTCTTCACCTCCTAAAGGAATTGTTCAACGTATTTTTGAATCGGGCGGTAGGGTGATCGCTATCTAACTTGTCAACATCTGATGTGTGCTCCTCAGAGTTCGTTTGATACGTCCGTATCTCTGGTCCTCGGGCTGGTAACGTGTATGTTTTTCCTTAATTCTCGTCCCGTTACTTCCGCCTCCTTACTTTCTTCAGTTTCGGACAAAGCTTCTGAAGACCAGGAGCTCACTCCGATCTTCGAGAACTTCCGACAACAGCTCGACCGTAAAAGAGCCGGAGGGGATACTTCCATCTATGATGCGCTGGATTCTGCTAGACGGATGCTCACACAATTCCGGCCCGATCTCCCAAAACTCAAGAAGCGCATTATTATTGTTTCGGACGGGGAGGATACCTCGAGCACGACGTCCGCACAGGAAGTGTGTCTTTCCCTGCAGCGGACTCATGTAGTTGTGGATTCCGTTCAAGTTGGCCCGAGGAGCGATCCAGTCTTGCATTCTATATCGGTTGCGACAGGTACGGTTGACTGCTCTTCATTCAACATGTTGGTCTCTGACGTTCCTCCCAGGAGGGTACCGTTTTTCGCCTAACACTTCCCTCCCGGATGCGCTCAGTATCTTCGTGCGCCGCATTATACTCTTTAATTAGTTACCTTCTCACCAACGTTTGCTATAGGATCTCGAAACAATGCTCTATTCGGGCGATCGGTCGCCGCGAGAGGGTGAACCGTCTGTGAAGTTGGTAACATCCCCGTCTATGCTGCGCTCGTATCAAAATCTGGCTCGCTATCCGGTCGATTTGATTACGGTGGACAAATTCCCCGCCCGCGCAGCGCACCCGCTCCTGAAGAAACCAGTCAAAGCCGCTGTCAATTCCATCGGAATGACAGGACCAGGCGGAAGCGATGATCGGATGAAGCGTATAATGCGAGAGGTAAGTTTGTACGTACCTGCCCATCCGATGCGCCCTCACAATTCGGGAAGATAAAAGCTGTGGTTGCGGATCCGCATCCCCGCATCGATGTTTATTTCAACGACAGCGACATGTCGTTCCTGAAAATCATCCTGGAGGTGAGGAACCCGATTTCTGTCTCATCTCGCGAATGACATGGCACAAAAGGCCCCCACCGATGTTGAGAACTGCCCGTACAAGGGCGGAACGTTCCTGCTAACTTGTAATTTACCTGCTGGATATCCGCGATCCACCCGAAATTCGATTCGTAACTTTCATCATGCATCCCAACGTATGTCTTGAATGTTTTTTTTTTTTCGCTCTCTCACTGACGGAGCCGTAATTTTCTCAGGTCTCGAAGCAAGGCAAAGTGAGTCACTTGTGGTTATATATCGCCCTGAGCATGTCGAACTGATGGCCTTATAGGTGTGCATTGCCGAGCTTGGGCGACTTTGGTCGTCCGACATCACTTTGAAAGAAATCTTCAGCCTCATTTACGGAACGTTGCTCGTCCCAGATCTAGAAAACCCGCTTGAACTCCAAGCCTCTCTGAAATATTGTGAGTGTCTTGCGATCTGGATTGGCCTGGTTTTGATCTCAACCTCAAGATGACGACGATGGGACGTATGCGCTTGCGGTGGCTGAAGCAACGGCTAAGCATGCAGCAAAAAGCCGAGCACAGTGGAAGGCAGAGCTCGATGGCTAGTTCCAGGAAACGCGTATTGCTGTCCAATTGTAGATCTTGCGATGTGTAGTTGTATACCTTGTGCTGGTTGTTTTCTTGATCGACATGAGTTTGGTCTTCAGTGTCTCCTTCAAAACAAGTCGGCTGAATCCGGAGTGAGGCACCGCGTCTCCGGCGTGCATCTTCCAGTCGCATTGGAGCCGTTCTAAAGGCTTGCTGACTTTCTACCATCTGGGCTTGGACATGAGCCAATCCCGATCTGCCCTGTATGCTCATGTTTGTCCTCGATTGCAGTCAAAATTCAGTGGCTTTTTGATCATGTCTCTTCCCTTTGCTCAACCGCAGCATTCCTTCTACATTTTTTCTCTCAAAACGCAATTAATAATCATTGGCTATCCCCTGAGCGAGTTTGGTAATATTTGGTTAATGTAGCATTACACGCCAGACACATCTATCGGACAGATTTAGGCTGCTATTCAGCTGTCAACCGAATGGCCAAAACATCCAATTAAAATCCCCAAAATTTGTCAGAAACACTCTACCTTATGTAGTACCCTCGGTAAAATTTTGAGAGCCACTTTGGCCGCGGTTGTTGAACGGTATGCGATGGTAGTTACAACGTGGCAGTTTGATCGAGTCAACAGCACCAGTATTAATGAACATGCAAATACAGTGCATATTGACAAACGAGTACCTACAAACAAACAAGTTCTCTAACGAATTACAGAGCATTCGGTAGTTGATTTGCATCGGGAGGAAGGGAATTTTCTGTCCGGCTTGACCAAGTTTCAAATGGAAGTTGTTTATACTGCGAAGAAACGCGATACCCCGTTAGTTAGTATCGAATATCATCGCAAGCATGCAAATTTTCCTCGGTATTCTGTAAGGTTCGGTAATGCCGAAGGCAAACAGACCCCCAAGAATCTCCTTGATTCGCTTACTTCATGCCGAGCTGAGTGGATGAAGTGTAGGATTCAAAAAAGACTACTGAACTACTTGCTAACTACTGCTTAAATACTCTACTGTGTCTACAATGTCATTATTCCTAAATTAGCTATGTCCTTGTTCTACGAGTCACAATGAGTCAACTACGAGTCAAAAGTCAACCTGCGGCGCAGGCCGCAGCCGGCATCCGGCACCGCAGCAGTAACGGATGCAATCGGCATCTACATCCGTTACATATTCCTTGTTTTGTGAGCATCCGAGAGCGCCTCCCGAGTCTTGGATAGCTGTACGAGTTGTTGCGCTCGAGACCTTCTCCGCAAGAGTTTGCTGTCAAGCCGCATAGCCGAAGCTTTGTTCTGATGTATGTAGTCGGTATTGGTCCGCTGGAGCTGGAGAATGCGATTATGTCGGTTAGAGATATAAGTTTTGAATGATTTCGTATATAGTTTTGTGCTCGAATTGTTGTTAGGGGAGGAATTAGAATTTAGGGGATGAGATTTCCTTTTGCCCAAGATTTTGATGTCAAGCGACTGAGAAAGGCAGAGGCAAACTGAGCCTTACGCTTTTCTGAGAGTTTCTTACCCATGAGAGTGGATACGGGTGGTAGATCCAGGAACAATATGAGGAAAGTCGCGTTCAGTCATGTCAATTGGGCTGTGACATCCAACAGGAAACCTTCCTCATCGGCCTCGGACCACATTTCCATGAGCTGGCTCATCATGCATCATCTCTGATATCCACCATAAGTTTGAGGTATATCAATTACTGTACCATTGTGCTCGGAAGATTTTTTTTTCGGAGTCAGAATTGGTTTCACACTTGACGACCTAATCACAGATTTACTTGCCTTTCATTGATACTATTTTGAAAATTCCTCCCAGCAGATTGAAAATTAGCTGTCCATCCATGAAACTACAGTATGGGTTATTTGGAATTCGACTGTATATAGATGTCTACGAGAGGCCACTTTTGGGTCGAATGGTTCAAAAACTTATTCGGGAGTCTGAGAAAAAACTAGTTGGTCATGGAGATACAAATTGAAGAGATGTACAAACACTCGAAAGTACGTCGGGACTAGTACTTACATCTCAACTGTGGGAATTTGATCGCATCACACCAACAGTTGATGGCCGTTCGGTGACCTAACATGATACTGCTTCAGGTTTGCTTCCGCTCCTCGATGGCTCCAATGTCAGTGGTCTCTTCCCCTTATAATCTCGACAAACTATTCTGTGTCCCCGCCCGCGAAACTTCCGCGACTCCACCCATATACCAGTAGTATCTGGCTTCAAGAGCCCGCCAACGCCGGAAACACCGAGAAGCCGAATTTCAATACGTTGCAACGACTCGCGAGCTGCCGTGCATACCCTCGCTAACCTCACCCCTGTCGACGGGTGGACCCTGGTAGAACGTGCGTTCCTTCCTTTTCTGCGCGTTGGAATATACCTACCTACTCAGCTACCAAGTCTCCGTCCGATCCTTCCGAACGGAACTTGAACTTGGCTGAACCCTATCAAGTAGCTAAGTTGGTCTCAGAAGGACTCTTTCTTGGATTGTCTCCATGACCCACATTTCATATTCTCTAGAATGCCTCGTCAATACCCAGCTCGCTCATTAAAGCCATCCCCATCGTTCAATTAGAATTTACGACAGGCATTTACGCTACCAGGGTAAATGAAAGGTTCGGCATGCCCATCCTCGCACGGGAGTAGACGGATTGGTACGGCGCTTTGACTTGACCAGTACAGTCGACACGGCGACACTCGCACGGGAAGGACGAGTCGGTACCAAGTCGCTACGGCGCTTAACTTCACAGGGAAGGACCTAAGGCACGGAGTGCGGCTAATCTTCACATTAATCCATACTACAATTATTTCATCGCATGTGCATTATGTACATTAAGGCTCCTACTCTCCTCCGAGTCCTCGTCGGACACTCCCGACAGCTCGGAGTGGGTTCAATCAGTTGAGTCATTTACGCTGAGTCACTCAGCGTCGCTGTTAGCGCGCGCCAGCGCACCTCGGATCTGTTATTCTAGCAGGAGGCTGGGTACATGCTACTGGCGCCACCAACCTGACATCCGGGCGCAGCGGGGAACCGGTATCAATCGTGTCACCGAGGTCCATCGAGTACTCATAAGTACGCCGCACCGATCAATCCGTCTAAACCCAGAGGTACTTACTCGAGTCGGAGTCTGGGCCAAAAGACTTGTACTCTGGGCCCGACAACGCACATTATCTATGGCGTTATCTTTTGGTCGACAAGGACCGATTGATTTGCCCGTAGATTTTTCGGTGAAAGAGGTGGCTCCAAGTCGATGAATCTCGCCATGAAACTGTCCCGAGTTCATTCATTCCAGGGCGCGAGGTCCCAAATCTCCTATACATCGTGTAGAGAACTGTCTCGACGTCCCTGAAAATGAATGGCATTGTAGCGACCCCATTTTCCCATGGGCTCAATAATTGCCGCTCGGCCTTTTTGAAGTCATATTTAGTTTTTAACGTGATACTTCAGTTTAGTGGTTAGAACCAACTTGGAATGGCCCGGAAGTAACTCGCGCCGCGGCCGCTGAGATTTGCGCCAGCCTGGATCCACTAGGATCGCCGTGCTGGTTCACAGATGTATTTTCCACTGCGTGTGAATGTATGCCCCAAAATCCCTTCGGCTGACATTCAGAATGAATGCTATTTTTTTCAGCATTTGAATCAGGGACAAGTTCCTAAATATTTGCATTCACAAAGTACATAGGACTTCAAATCATTGTGATGTATACGGAGGTTTACTCGGACATCCGTGATGGACTGACATTAATCTGAAGTTGTTGTTCACCAAAAGCGGGGAATACGGAGGTTTCAAACAGCACAACGGCCGCTACGGAGACGTTTAAACGTTGAAAGGGTGAGGCCTGGGGCTTACCACATCCCACAATTAAATTGTGTTCCCATCAATCTCCTGAATTTCAGTTGACATAACGCAGGCCCACTGCCAAGTACGAAGAGGTCCCAAAAATAACTCCGTCGATCCACCCGAGTGTCCGACAAAACATGCATTCGGGCACTACTCTCGCTCGAGGGGTCGTCGTTCGCCGTTGGTTAGAATACCGAATGTCAGTTCAAGGGAACAAACGCATCGTTAAGGAAGATCTATGAAAGCCTAGCCATATGACGGGCGCAAAAATAATGTCGCACAACTCAGTGGGGACTCAGAATCATTAAAACATATTTCCAGGAAAGGAATCCATCAAGATTGTGATCGTAAGCATGAGTCCTTTTCTGGGCTTCAGCTGGCACAGCAATGCCGGGATGCCGTTGCTGAGAGGGCGTATATATACCCCACATTTAGTCCTGGAATCTCATCAACTTGAATCCGAACCCAATGGCCAGCCCAGCAATCGTGCGTCAGGCATTTGCTACGAATTTAAAACGAGCTCACAGGATTTTAGCCCGCATCCACAAACATCCTCGTCATTGGCGGAGGACCTGCTGGTTCCTTCACTGCATCTGCGCTCGCTAGAGGTGGATTTTTTTCCGCTGCGCAGATGGGTTAATCACTGAATATTCTCGACAGAGGGCTTTGAAGTCACCGTCCTCGAGAAGGACCATTTCCCCCGGTACCACATCGGCGAGAGTTTGCTGGCTTCATGCCGTCCCTTCCCTGCGCTTCATCGATGCCGATGAGAAGGTTTCTAAGCATGGGTTTGCGCTCAAAGTGAGACTTTTCATGGCTGCCGCCGAATCAAATTTGAACCACTCAATCCAGGTTGGAGCAGCTGTGAAGCTGAATCAACACAAGCGCGAAGGATGTGCGTTGCGCTCAACTTATATTTAGCACTGAATTTTGATGATCCGCGATACCAGACACGGACTTCATTAACGGAGACATTAGCAAGGCGGCGTGGAATGTGGTATGGAAAACGCTCTCATCGAAAAATATCCGGCGTTCGTGACGATGATCCACAGGAGCGCGACGAATTCGACGAGATGCTCCTCCGCCACGCAGACCAAAACGGCGCACGCATCTGCGAAGGCGTGCAGGTTACCGGCATCACTTTCGCGTCCGACAACGCAGACAAGCCCGTCTCAGCCCAGTGGAAATCTGACACCGGGATCGAGGGTGAGACGCGCTTCGACTGGCTCGTCGATTGCTCGGGGCGTAACGGCATCATGTCGACCAAGTACCTCAAGAACCGCAAATTCAACCAAGCGCTGAAAAACACTGCTTTCTGGTCGTACTGGGAGGGCGCAGGGAAATATGGCGCCGGGACGTCGCGCGAGAACTCGCCGTGGTTCGAAGCACTGACAGGTGGGTAACTTCAGCCGAGCATCGATTGTTTGTTAACTAATTGGACGCTTTTCAGACGAGACCGGTTGGGCGTGGTTCATCCCGTTGAGCGGAAAGGTGTCGGTTGGTGTCGTGCTGAAGGAGGATATCAGCCGTGTCAAAAAATCGTCTGTCTCGGGCCCCGACGTAAACAAGACGCACTACCTGAACCAGTTGAAATTGGCCCCTGGCGTTCTCAGTTTGCTCGGTGATGCCAAAATGGTCGCCGACGTCAAAAACGCTGCAGATTACAGCTACCAGACTGAGGGAAGCAAATACGCTGGACCAAACTACCGTATGGCTGGTGATGCGGGATGTGAGCCTTCTTCTTTATGGTGGATTCAATGTACTCATCTTTGCTCTAGCATTCGTGAGTTATATGCGAACATTCTAAATGTTTGGAGATTCAACCTATGCACAGATCGACCCATTCTTCTCCTCCGGTGTCCATTTAGCGTTTGCAGGGGGCTCTCCGCAGCGAGCAGCATAGCAGCATCGATCCGCGGGCACTGCACTGAAGCCGAGGCAATTCAATTCCACAACTCGAAGACGGAACGATCGTATACAAGGTAGCACAAAAAAGCAGCACTATCCAGTCTCTTTATTCACAACGTTCTAGATTCATGCTCGTCGTTCTCAGCGCGTATCGCCAAATCACCGCGCAGGAGGACGCCGTTCTCTCGGACATCGACGAGGACAACTTTGACCGTGCTTTCGATTTCATACGGCCTAGTAAGCATTCAGCGCTCGAGTCGTATTTCCTCTAACAAAAAACCCACCTATAGTCATCCAGGGCACGGCTGATACAACCCAGCGCATAACCCATGAGAGCCTTGTTGGCGCCATGGACTTGGTTGCTCACGCGCTGGGGCCGACAACACCGGAGGTGCATGCCGATGTGGCTGCCCGCGTCGATCCTTCTCTCATGGCGCGCACCGGACCGATCCTCAACACTAAGGTGGTTGAAGAGCTTGCGGCCGGAGACGAAAATGTCAAGCAAGTGCTGTGGCGTGTCAACGCACGCAAGACACTCGACAACATGTACGGCTGGGAGAACACCTTCCTCGGTGAGAACATCGACGGCTTCACTATCATCCTGAAGCGCGGCGCTTTGGGTTTGGGCCAGGCATCATAGAAATGTAAACATAGCACCTTAGAATCCTAATTATTTGCATCTCCTTCCCCGCATGTTCCCTGCACGAAAACCTGGAAGTTCGAACGAGGAAGATCAGAGGGCCAAGGGCCCAGTCGGAACTAATCCGAACAGGTGACTGGTCGACACATGAACGGAGCCTGAGGGAAGCATTCCAATGCATCTTCCTTCCCACGCTAGGAGTCTTCGAGATCGTACGCCCATTATATGAACGACGCGTTGTTCCGTCTG
This sequence comes from Mycena sanguinolenta, assembly GCA_014462675.1. Lineage (NCBI taxonomy): Eukaryota > Fungi > Basidiomycota > Agaricomycetes > Agaricales > Mycenaceae > Mycena > Mycena sanguinolenta. The sequence continues at coordinate 69,383 of JACAZH010000100.1, read as the reverse complement.
ATAATCACTATGAGAGATATCGATGTCGATTCGTTGACTGTGGTCGCCAGGCTGGAGCCTTGAAGACGATTTGGCTCAAGAGTCGAAGGCGGATTGTTCTCGAAAGGACAACGGCCAGAGCTGGCAGCGCCGCCACACTTGTGCGACAGGGATCGGAACAATGGAGGGCAGAGGTGAGAGTCGAGTGCCGGTGTAAAACGAGGCACGTAGCGGGACGGTACAAGAGGCGCGCTCACGTGGTGACGTCATCAACGCGTCCTCCATGACCTCACGCCGTGGCAAAAGTAGAGATCGCATTCCGGATTATATAAGGAATCCGACTAAATCCTATGGACAAAAGGAAATCCTGGTTGAACACCGAATATTTGGAGCAGCATTCCGAGTTTTAAGTTCAAATACTCCATGGTTGAACAGTTGAACAAACTCAAATTTCTGATGATTACAGTACATTTAGCAGTAGGTCTCTACGACTTCAATGTTCGCCAATTTTAGAAACTCCTCGAACAGCGCTGGGTACAATGTCTCCAGTCGCGCAACATCCGTTCCCTTCGGAATCTGCCGGGCCAACGCAACGAGACCATCGATCTGGGCCGAGGAATTGCATCTCAAGAGCGAGGCGAATTCGAGGGGCTCTTCAAGGACGACGTGCATCTCCCGGAAGCCGGTGGCACTTCGTTCTATACACGGATGACTCTCCAGGATATGTTCCCACTCTTCTATTGGCGCGACTCTCGGGATGCAGCATGCGGAGATGAATGACATGATGACACAGAAATTCGTGTTCCCGGTCCGGTGAATGTGTGCGAGCTTCTGCAGGAGAATCGCCGTTTTCTGTGTCTGATAGTCGCGGAGGATGGTGAAGCGGTAAAATCTATTGTTGTTGCCCTCGACGCGGTCATCTGGATAAGGCATCACGTTTTTGATTCCAGCATAAAGACATTGCATTGATAATGACGCACCGAGTTCGCTGCCCTGCGTAAATGCGCATATCCTGCGATGGTCTTGTGCTCGCCAGGAGATTATCTGGCATTCGGCCGAACAATAATACTGAGCCTGACAAGCTGAGCAGCGTCGGAGGTCCGTCTTCTGCGTAATTAATATGTTGCACTTGAGCCGAAGATGGGAATTAGTTCTGGAATCACGTTCGGCAGGAAAACTCACTTCAAAGTTCCCGCATGACCTCCTCGACATCAAGCTCGAGCGGAACTCGTGAAAGGACTGGAGGCGTTCCTGGGCAAGTGACGTGAATAAAATCCAGTCGTGCCACAGCGGTGAATCCATGAAGGCTCTGCTCGGCTGAATGGCAAGCGCTTCCGGGAGGACAGTCCCCAGACTGCGCATGAATGTATAACACCGAGTCGCGCCAACTAGTGTCGTGCCCATAAAGTGTTTCAGCGCCTCGGAAACATTGGGCGCGCGGTAATTGGAAACGGTCCCCGTAATAATAGTACGTAGAATGTCGGTATCGAGCGTCTTCTCGAGTTTCGGTGAACGCATGGCAGAGAGAAGAGAGGTTAGATTTTGCATGCACAGATCCATTACGCAGCTGTGGCAGCTGCATGGTGGTGTGCTGCTGCTGTGGCCGTAGCTGCTAACATGCGGCACTTTCTCCAAAGCACCAGCGCTAGCCAGCTTTATCAACGCGTCTGAAAGCGCCGCAACGATTCCGGCGCGCATCAGACTCTTCTGGAGAGCTAGCACACCGGGCGTGGGGCGGGACACCAACACGAGGACGTTACGCAAGCTATAACGGAGCTTGAACCGGGAAGCTTCCGATTCGTTAATGCCCAAGTCGCAGACCAATAGATCGACGTATGTGAGTATGAGGCGGGCCAGGTCGTCCATGCCACCGGCCCCTTCCACGAGCTCTTCCAGGCACTGAGGAAGGTGGTCGCAGGTCGCAAGCGTGTCGGAAATAACCAGTAGACCAGCATAGTCCACCTCTCCGCGTGCCACCATGTTGGCCCATGCATGCGCGATGAAAACGCACACACCAGGGGTATCAAACACCAACTCTGAGTGACCCCAGAATAAGAAATTCCCGAGTTGCTTCATGAGAGAAAGGCGAGTGTATCCGCAGACCGACACATCAGGAAAGTAGTCCAGAGTGTCAATGAAGTGGATCCACGCCCAAATGCACGGCCAGACATCGCAGACGACGGCGACATTGAGGTTCTTCAAGAAAAGAAGGGTCATAGCACTGGTAGCAATGACTAAACGGTGCAGGAGAGCGAGTTCCGGGGTCGTGTCATCTGGCAAGCGTGCTGGATCTAGGATCGCATATACCACGGGGAGCAATTTCCACGCGTACTGTCCAGGGTCTGGATTCCTGCGATACGCCCCATAAAGCTGATGTATCGCTTTGGATACGATGTTCACTGGCGTCGACGCATCAGCGGCGAGCTTTGCCACCCTCTGAGCGGGGGGAATAGTCAGCAACCAAATTGGCTCTCTCCAAATTCAATTTACGCACACGATCAGACAAAGGGAGCGCCGAAAGTTTCGAGAGCTTAAACTCGGGACGCATAAGTTGGGAAAGAGAGGGAGCGACGTGGTAGCGGTTGTTGTGCTGGGGCCGTAAAGAACACGCCTAGCCGATACCATATCAAGAAACTGGCTACCATTGTTCGATCAAAGCGCAATGCCAAAGTTTTGCCTGGGGCCAAGCCGAGTGATGACTGAAACTTGGGGAGGTCCAAGCGCACAGTAGATAGTTCCGGAGTTTCCGACTATGAGAAAAAGCTCATGCCATGTTTAGGCGTAAAAGGCCGGAGGACCGGAGTCTCCGCCAAAAAAAAAAAAAAAAACGCGCCAGAGATGGCCGCAGTTGAGACGTTTCAAGTTGGTCGAGGTCGAAGGCTAAAACTCCTATGTAAGACAAGCAACGCGGTTTCCGAACCATGAAATACACTAGATTTCATGAACTGAAATGTTCAGAAGGCTGAGACGGTATTTGTCGCAAGGCACGTTTCGAAATTTCACCGTCAAGTATTCCAGACGAACGACCAAAGAAAAGACAGCTGAGTCTGCCAGAGCGTCGTCACTCCTGAGCGCCAGGATCCGGACAAGAGAAGAGGACCAGAGAGTAGAAAACTGGAAGAGTAGGTAGACCGCCGAAGTGGATGTAAGTAGTCGAGAATTCGGAAAGCCATTGCCGCGTCACTACTTCCGGCGAGTCGGCATTGCCCAAGAAAAGTCGCGCACACGTGATGCAGCGTGAGAGAAGAGATCAACGCGTTCGACAGTTAATTCAAATAATTGGATTCTTCACACCACGAACCAAAGCAGATTCGTTCCATGTTCTAACCACCGCCCAGGAAATTCTGAATCGCGCAATTCCCTTGGCTCCAGTATTTGCAAAAAGTAATCAATTCTCGCCGGTGGGAGCTACAAGCCTAAAATTTCAATGATGATGATTCAAATCTAAAATCTTAACAGTAAACTTCTACGACTTCCATGCTGGCTAATTTCTGCACCTCCTCGAACAGGGCTGGATACAATTTCTCCAGTTGCCCCACGTCTGCTCCCTGCGGGATCTGACGAGGCCAACTCCACCAGACCGTCCATCTGAATCGAATTACCGCATCGGAGAAGCCAAGGAAATTCGAGAGGGTCTTCATCGACGAATCTCACGACGTGCATCTCCCTCCATCCCGTGGCACTCCGCTCGGTATATGGGTGTCTCTCGAGGATATGCTCCCACTCCTCTACCGGGGCGACTCTGGGGATGCAGCGTGCGGAGATGAATTCCATGATGACACAGAAATTCGTGTTCCCGGTCCGGTGAATGTGTGCAAGCTTCTGCAGGAAGATCGCTGGTTTCCGTATCTGATAGTCGCGGAGGATGGTGAAACGATAAAACCTGTTGTTGTTGTCCTCGAGTCGGTGGCCTGAACAAGGCATCGTGTTGTTAATTCCGACGCAAAAACACTGTATGGCTAATTGACACACCATGTTCGCTGTCCTGTGCAGCTTCACATATCGCCAGATGTGCTTGCGTGGACCAAGAAATCGTTTGGCACTCGACCGAGCAGTAATAGTAGATCTGACATGCGGCGCAGCGCCGAAGGTCCGTCCTCTGAGCATATAATACGTCGCACTTGAAGATCGGCATTAGGTTCTGGGTCAAAACAATCGGGGACGGGATAGACTCACGTCGAAGTTTGCGCAAGGTCTGGTCGAAATAAACCTCGCTCGAAACTCTGCCAGGAACTGAAGGCGTTCCTGTGCACATGACGCGAATGAAATCCAGTCCGCCCACAGTGGCGAATCCATGAAAGCCCTGCTTGGCTCAATGGCGAGCGCTTCCCGGGAGGGCAGCCGCCAGACTGCACATGAAGGGATAATAGCGAGTCGCACCAACGAGGATTGTACCCATAAAGTGTTTCAACGCGGTGGAAACATTGAGCGCACGGTAATTTGAGACGGTACCCGTGACAATGGCATGGAGGACCCCGGCATTGAGCGCCTTTTTAAGTCGTGGGGCTCGTATAACGTAGAGGAGGGAAGCTAGTTTTTGCATGCAGAGGTCCGTCAGGCAGCCGCTGCAGCTGCATAGTGGGGTATCCCTATGAGCGTCACCAACGGACGGCTCAAGGGAGCCGATACTAGAGAGCGTTTTTGCAAGCGCCGCGACGATTCCGGCACGCGTCAAGCTCATCTGGAGGGTCAGCGCGCGCGTCTCGGGGCGGGGGAGAGAGATAAACAAGAGGAGGCTGTATAAGCTATGCTGGAGCCTGTGTTGGGAATCTGAGTTTTCCGAGCCGGAGACGCCCAAGTCGCGTACAAGCAGACGGATGTATTTGATTATCAGGCGGGCTAGCTCGAGGGTGCCACCCGTCCCATCCAAGAGGTCGTCCAGGCACTGCGGAAAGTCGTCGCAGGCCGCCAAGGTTTGGCAAATCACGAATAAGCCACCATGGTCGAGCTTGCCGGATGCCACCATGTTCGCCCAGGCATGACCAACGAAAGCGCCGACGTCGGGGGTGTTGAACACCAAGTCCGGGCGATTCACGCGCAAGAACTCGCCGACTTGCTTCAGGAAGGAAAGGCGGGTATAACCGCAGATCGAATGGTGAGGAAAATAATCATGAACGTCAACGAAGTGGATCCATGCCCAGACGCGTTGCCACAAATCGGCGACAACAGCAGTACGGAAATCGGGCAACCTGAGAAGAGTCATGGCACAGATAGCGCAGAGAACGAGGTCCAGGCGAGTGGGTTCCGGTGTCGTGTCCTCCGGCAGGCGGGCTGGATCGAGAATCGCGTATGCGACGGGGAGCATGTATTGTGTGTATTGTGCGGGATCGGGATACTTGATCCACGATTCGTGGAGTTGGTGGAGGGCGCCGCAAGTTGCCGCTGGCGTCGACCCATCCAGGGCAAGCTGTGCCACTCTCTGAATAAGTGGAATTAGTTAACACAACGGAGGTGGCACGACGGTAGAGTGAATTCACGTACACGAAGAGAGAAGGGAAGCTTGGGAAGACTCTCGAGACTGAATTCAGGAAGCATATGAAGGTTGGGAAAGGAAGTGGGTGATAGTGTAGAGGTGAGTTGTTGTAGTGCTGTTGTGCTGGGACCGTCAAGATCACACGCCTATGCAAATACCATATCGAGAAACTGGACACCATTGTCATGTACCAAAGCGCAATGCAAAAGCTTCGCGGGGCCACACGGGTCAAAGTAACGGCAACCACGGCCCAAGCCCAAAGTAGCGCGAGCTAACCTGGTCGCTTGAGATCCTTAACAAAACAGACTTCGGTCATTAATGTTCGCAAGGAGATACATGAGTGGCAGCGGTTTGTTGATGAGGAATGGGCCTCAAAACGGTGGTTGGAGAAGATTCTTGAGCCCGTCACCCGTCGACAGATGGCGATCGCACGAAGAATTTCGATTGGCGCTCAAGTCTGCGATAATTCATGAAAGCACAGCTATCTGGAACCGGCGAAAATATTCAAGAAAACCTACATGTACACAGTTTATGTTGGACAAAATACACGAGCGAGTGCGGAACCGTCCCTCCCTCAGGCTATAGCTACAATTTGAAGCGCCTAATAAAATTAGATTCGATTAGATGGCAGGGCAACGAGGGCGATGCTGACAGCCACTCACATCAGCCGTCGCAGCCGCCTTAACGCCCGGCGAATGCGTCTCTGTCCGCAACAAGTCAGAAACGACGAAAGACATGCTAGCAGAAACGCACCCGAGAACGGAATTGGATCCTCCTTCTCCACGACATTCTCCCCAGCTCCAATGCAGAAGAAGAATCGCTTTCCGAGCGTCCATGATCGTAAGGAACGAATGCAGACCGGCGCAGGCTGAGAGGGTCGCCGTCACGCTCGTACGGCGTCATCTTCATCCTCGAGGGCGTTGGTGGTCTCGGGCGGTCATGCCCCGGCAACGACGTCGAGCGCACGCGCGGGTGAACGTAGCGGTTGGGCGTCGCAGCTATGGACGTTTTAAGGGGAAAGAGACGGGCTCGCGCGGCTGTGTCCCGGCAGTGAGCTCGAGCGTATCGTGGGGTGGAGGGGCAGCTGTGCGCGGGGGAAGCGGAGGTGATTGAGGTTCTTCGGGAGACTCTGCGAACCACGAAGACGCGCCGGAGGGGACGTGCTGCTGGAAAGCATGCGAGATGGGAATACGGAGTGGGAGTCGAGGCGACGTTTGAGTGGGTGCACGGCGGATGGGTGCGCTGGCACTATTATTCTCATGTTGAGGGCGCTGAATGCGTGTATAGGTGCCTTCTGTCGACCAGCTGGAGTCGTGCGATCGGCGGGAGAGCGGGGTGGATGTGAAAGAGTATGGGCTCTGTATCATGGGATGAGGACTCTCAGTGCTCGCAGAGATAGGATGCATGGATGTAGGCGACTCACGGATGCGGCACTGTGCAGCTTTTCGTACGGGTTTCTAGGACGGGGATCCACAGGGGTGTACGGTTGCTGAGGTGTGGTCAGCGCCAGATGAGACTACATTTCGGATCCTGGACGAACTTCATTCGCGTAGATGTAACTCGCTGCGCCGCTGTATGGGTGGTCCATCCTCAAGCCTGGGCGGAGGTAGGAGCCGCTGGCAAGAAGCAGTGTGCGAGGGATTTCATGATAGACGGGAAAGAATCGCTGATGTAAACGAAATAAATAGATCGCCACTGTGAAAGTTGTGTTGATCCTTGAGCTGCCGCGTTCATTGCCGGATTTGGAGTGGAATTGCTTTGTACTGCATGCGACAAAGTAAGTATGGGAACCGGAGTGAGCGAGCGCCGTCTAGTTTGTCGGGTCTCCGTTGAGCTCAATCTTCACGTGAAAGAGGCTCCCACGCACAATCCCAAACTCCATCAACTCGGAGAAAAGCCGCAATCTTTGATTGATACGAGCAGCTTCGAGGAGTTCATCGACTGAATGAGCACCCAAGACATCAGATTTTGCGGCAGAGTAGTCACTTGGGCTTACTTCTCGACTGTGGCGGATGTAAAAGCTATACAGATCGATAGATATGTCGCTGCTAACGCTGCAGTTGTCCTGGTTATCGTCAAGTTCGTACTTGAGCCCAAATCTCGACAGCCGCAAGGCAATGTGGAACTCGGTGATGGTGGGAGGAAGAGAGAATGGTCACGAGCGAAGCGCGTCCAGATGCGATCAAGACGCTGCGCCAAACAAATGTGTCGCGACTCGCGAATCTCTGTTTCCATCAGCGGAGAAAATGAACTACGAGTATTGCATTCCGTTTCGCAAGTATCTGATCCATTTTTCGTTTAGATATTTTGACTCCCATTTTTTATTCGAAAGAATACCGCAGTGGTAAACAGAGACTGGAAGCTCACATCCAAAATTAGAACATCCCAACTATAAATCACAAAATTTGAACCCGAATAGCGCAAGATTCAGTTAAATTATATGTTAACATTTAGAACAACTACAAGTGACTCGTGTTTGCAAACCGAGGAAAGCCGCAAATGGATCCGGGAATGAAAAACGGTGCTGGCCTATCTATACGAGCTTTAAACGCTCGCCACAATCCTATGGGACCGATCAGCCATAAAGCCGCTCCGGAAAATCAAGTCACATACTCCTCAGCCTTATTCAGCGCCTCTACCATCGCGGTGAGCTCTCTTCTGCGGTTAACAACGGCCTCGCTCTCCTTGAGCAGCTCATTGATCGCGTCGGGTTTGTACAGCTCCTGCAGCAGCTCTTGATGCATGTTCTTTATTGCATGCATAATGAGCGTGAGTGTGATTGCTTTCGGGATGGTGTCAATCATCTCGCGCTTGACGATGTTGAAGTACGACGTGATTAGCAATTCTACGAGGATGAAAAGAACAGTTAATTGGACGCAGCAGCACGGAAGTAAACGGGAACCGGAATACGCACTGATGACCTGGATCTCCATCGTGTCGCGCGAGTTCAACGGAGCTTGGGAGCTCAGGGTCGGAGGCGGGGCCTCCATGACCGGCGCCTTCGTCGCGGTAGGAGTACTCGTGCTCCCGGCCTTAGACTTGCCCGGGAAGAACGACGAGAAGAACCCCGACTCGTCTTTCTTCGCCTCGACATCCAAGTCGCGGCCGTTATTGACTGTTGCTGCCTTGCTGGGAGTGGGACTTGCAGGGCGCGCGGCAGCGTTAATACGCTCGGTCACAATAGCCGTTGCCTGTCAAGTCGCAATCATTCGCGGTGTGAGGATTGTGCGACTGGAAAAAGACTGACCTGGTGTCCGCCGATGAAGTCCGGGTGCGTGGTGTTCAAATAGCAGGATTGCATCCTATCGTACAATGAGAAGCGAAATAAAACATAGGCAGAAGATACTAACGCAACCATATCAGATACGAGCTTCTTCGTTGGCTCCATTGATTTCTTGAAGAAGGCAAGCACAACTGAGTTCAGCCGCTCACGCAGGGCGGGATACCGCTTTAGTGCGGGCTATGAGTGGAAGATTTAGCCAAAGAATTATTGAGTGAAGCTAACACACCATTTTTCCTAAAATCTCAGACAGAATTCGGAGCAACTCGTCGTACACCAGCTGGCAGCACTTGAGGCTCGGTTCTTCTATACGAGTGATTTGGTTCTTCACCAAAACCTCAAATGCCGCAGTCCCAATGAACAACGCCGGCGCCGTTCCCTGCATCGATTCAGCCCGAAAACAAGCTCGCAACAAGAAAGGAAACTCACTGCCGCACTATACAAAATCGACCGAATCTCTACGTCCTTTATCTGGTCGAATGGATCGATATTCTTGATCGCTGTGCTGTACAACTGGTGAAACACGAACGAAATTCGTGCGCCGCCAGATAATTCGTTCAACGACAAAGCACCCGCGTTCGAGCCATCGATGATGGTGCGGAATTCTGTCGTGAATTCGGTGATCACCGTGGACAGCACGTTCGCAGAATGGCCGGGTACAATGGGGCCGCCAATCGCTTGTAGTTCTGCGGACACGCGCTGGTGCTGCTGGCTGATGTTCGCCTTGATGCTGGGGAGGGTATTTCGGATATGGGCTTTCAGCGTCTGAAAAAAAGGAAGGCTGTGAGACGAGGTCTGTGAGCACATGGAATCAACACACGTTATTAAGTTTTTGTGCCAGGAACGGCGTCCCGCAGAACCTTGCCTTCGAGCTGTAGGAAGGATGACTCGAGAAAAATTCGCGCTCCTTCTCGAGAGCAATATTTATTGGCCGGTTGGTATCGACATCTCGTTGGCCGCGGTTAACCACCGGCACGTAGCCCAAACGTAGCGGAACAACTCGTCCAGCGAGAATGTCGATGACATCCGTCCCAGCGTCCCTACACAATCAGTTTGAGACCAAATGGGTGCATGGGGAGAAAATGAATACATGAGATCGATTTTCGTCAACACGCCAATGGTCCGCAGCCCCTCGGGATCCACCTGGCGCGCCATCTTCAGGCCTTCCGAGTTCGCAAGGTCTTGGTTTGCTGGTGTTACGGCGAGGATAATACAGGCAGGTCGGGAAATGTATGTCATAAGCATGTCGCGGATTTGCTTCTCAATGTCCCGGGGCTGGTCTCCAACGGGGACTTTCGTCAGGCCAGGTAAATCGACGAGCGTCAGCGTTAGGACATTGGGCGAGTATATTCGCAGATTTATGGGGAGTGGTGAGATCCCTGCGTTTTTCCCAGTCTTGGCTTCAGTGTCGCGCACGATTTCGTTTCGAATTTCGGTAAAGTCGAAAAACTTCTTTCCAGGAAGGTGCAGAAATTCGCCCCATTCATCTTGATTGGTGGATTTATCGGCATCTTTGGGAGTCGCGCTCGTCGATGACGCTGATGCAGGTTTATGAATAAGTTGTAACACCTAGAAGGTCATTTATTGAGCGAAACATGACAGGAGGACGTGCGAACATACCAGAGGTCTCCGTGTCACAATTCCGCTTCCACGAGGTAAGAAGTCGCGACCAACGATATTCTACAGATGGCTGGAGGTTATGGCTTCCTCACAAGTACCAAGGATACGCACTTCGAGAACGCTGCTCTTGCCGCTGCTTTGGCTCCCCAGCACGCATATCTGTGGCAGATCTATCTGGGCTGCATTGGACCCCACGACAGCGAACGCGTCTTGTAGTTTGTTCACAATTGAAACGAGCTCGACGCCGAGGCCAGTACCAGGAGCGTCGCCCATTGCGATGTCGAGGCGTGTCGACGAAGGTGATGGGTGCACCGCTTTCCGGAGGTTTCCGTAATTCAGCGCTCAACCATGAAACGCGGGACCGGAAGGGGTTACAGTAACCAGGTGCCCTTGTTGCGCCAGTATTCGGAAGGTGACCAATGTGAATATTGGTTGAAAATAATCAGAACGTCTTTCTTTCATCGAAACTACATACTCAGAACGAGAATAAGTATGAGATACTGTGGAAAACCATATTTCCCGTTCGTCGTGACGGTTATAAAGACAATAAATTTAATGCTGTCGCATACTTCACAATCACCTTTCATGCCTATTGATTCTTTTCTTTTCTCGGTATGCAGCTGCCGCCAATAGCGCCACAGACCCCAAGGCCACGGCCACCCAAGGGAGCACCTTGGCACGCGCCGTTCGTGCCTTCTCGATTGGATTTGGATCCTTCACTCGGACGCTGCCAATGTCAGCTTCATACCCAAGCAGCGCATCCGCAGCCTCAGGTTGGCCGGACTGGGCGAGTGATTGAGCTTGCTGTCGCACCTGCTCCTTGACCACTTGGCCGAGGGTGGTGTCGCAAATTGTTATGTCGTCCCCCCTGTTTTCCATTCATCTCCTGTTCGAGCTGCGTAGGTCGTGTCGCGGGCCTCTCGAGGGCAAAGCGGATGACCTTCAAGGCGTTATTCCTGTATTTGGCCCTTTCGATCTTCGCTAAAGCAGGGTCCGCTTCGAGCTTTTTCGTCGAGCGCCGCGAAGTTTCAACGTCGAGACGAACGAGGCGAGAGCCAGGGAAGCTATCCAGTAGAATATCCTCCCACTGAGAATGACGCTCCTCCTGCACCTCTCGAGCATCTTCGTCGGCTGGGTTCGCCCACTTCGTTGTCACAAACACGACGCTGCTGAATACATCAGCCCCGACCAGCGCAGCGAGGAAGTCCAGATTCTTCTGGTTCTCTTGATCGAGCCCAGCCGCATCGGTAATATCGATGAGATAGAGAAAGGCTTTGATCGTTGGCCGCTTTTCCCTGCGTCGTGCTTTAGGTACGCTCCGGGAAACTGGACATAGAACGTACGATGACTGCAAGATGGAGACGTATCTTGCCGCAAGATCTGGTCTCGTATGTTCTAGCTGGGATCCACCAAAGCCGATGGTGTCTACAAGATTGACGAGACGACCGCCGTCGAACGAAACTTGCACATAGGAGATTGCAACGGTGTCCGATATCATCGAAGCCGTGCTTTCCATTACACGCTCGCCCAACGTGTCATTTATGAACTCCAGCCGAGTAAGATGAAAAGTGCAAATGAGGGGCGAGCTTGCTCACGGTACTCTTTCCGGCCCTCGTTTTCCCAAGCAGGCTAACGGTTCGCATTCAATAGTGAAACCACAGTATGAAATTCAACACACAAAATAACATCCTGGTCACATATATTCCCGATCTTGTCGAGCTGGTGGGCTTTGCCTCTGAGGTTCGTCATGCTGGATAGTGATGGCCTTCAGGCAGCGTTCAATGCGGGTTTTTAGGGACCCGGAGGCGCTGTAATGACGTGAAATATCTTGATGGCATGTCCCAAGAAACTTAATGAATCTGAAATGAAACATAAGTCCTTTCAACACTAGACTGATGAGTCTGAGAATGATTCGTGATGGTACTTCCGTGAGCGAGGGTGTCGTCATTAAACTGATTACACAGCAAGAGCGCGGGTGGGCGCGTTTGGTTAGACGCATATCAGTGAACCTTGGTTCTCACGCACTCAGCTGAACTAAGATATAAGTGATTTAACGGTGAGACGTTGATACCGTTTGCAGGAGAGAAACTTAGAGCATAAGCAGGTACCAAACGTCGACGGCTTCCCCGAGGGGTTGACAGCGGCGTTGACTCAAGTCTTGACGGGGTTCGGCCTTGGCGGAATGCAGTGGTACCGATGGGCTGAATATAGTTGTTTGAATGAATCAAGCTCAAGGGAAACCGTCACTCACATCCCTTGTTCAAGCACCTCGCAAAGCACATCAATTCATTCAAACTTGAACTTGAGTTGTATTTTCACAGTTCCTAGCCCCTAATTGTGTCCTCATTTAGCTTTGATTGTCATCTTTGCTGCCGATTTTCTCAATGGGTGTATTTCCAAGTATTACGAAAAATGGTATATACTCCTGGTCATGTTGAGTTTCCAAATCGCCCAAAGATGGCCACCACATACGCGAGTGCGGGCGACACCAGGCCTTCGCAATTCTCATTATGACGACCGATCTGATCCTTGGATAAGGCAGGAGATAAGGCACTTGGTTTCTCGAGCATTTGTGATGGGCGCTGGTACTAGACCAGGGTCAGGAAACGTGTCGAATATGACTCACCACTTGTACCGGTCGCGTCCAGTCTAACTCGAATGGGGTCATGTAGTTGTAGCCCCGTCTTCAACTTGTCGTTGGAGCAGATCCATCTCAAGCCGTATGTCCGTTTCAGCTCTGCAGACGCTTGCGGCAGCCCAAGAGAGGTCTCTGATGGTCACAGGGACGGTGATGCCGCCGACCGTAGTGACACTGTACTCGTCGACGGGTCCTTCGCCTGCGACGTACACAACCATGACCGGCAAGCTGGAAAGGAAAATTGACATTGAATCAACCGATAGATCGTCTTCGGGATTTGAGTGCAGCTGTACTTGTACAAGTAGTATTCAAGAATAACGTCCGACAGTTAGAACAAGAGTCCAGTCGAAGCGCTACAGCTGACGCATACTCAGTGCTGCGTTTGTTCGGAATTACAGAAAGTCAATTTTTTTTACCTGGATCACCACTCAGCTGGGGACTGGGGGGATCTTTTTGAGAATAAGGCTTGAATGTCGATCGAGGTGTTACTGAGGGAACCTTGGCCCTTCCACGAAGTCGTCCAGCAGAAGAAAAGCCTGGAGATTTGGAAGAGATAGAGACGGAAGAGAGAAAAAAATGGAGCCAGCTGGACCAGGGAGAACTGGATGTTTAGTGTGTACCACGAGCAACTCTTGCGCTAGGAGATAAGTATACGAAACTTGAAGACAGTACTCCTTCGTTGGAAGCCGTCCTTGCGATGTCGAAAATCTGTTAAGGCCAAGGTGAATGCAGGTTTCGAAAATAAAACATTCAAGAGCGCTCCAGTGATCAGAATGAATCCCCAAATTGAAAATCGACGAGAGTACACGGAAGTCGAGGAACAAGAGCAAACAGGCCACGTGCCGCGTTGATGTCTAACCCTAACCCTCATCAACTTGACGCCTTGGCGTTCAGCAGCTTTTCTTGCGTTTTTCTGCTTTCTGACCTTCCTCAACCATGATAACCACTTTAAAAGCCACCAATCGACGCGAAGAGGCCTTGAATTCACAATTGATCTTTTACCTCGATCTGGGGACAGCAAGTCTGAGCAAGATTTGACTTGGATTTGGATTTGACGATGGTCTCCATTTCTCAACGAATATCCGAGGTTGAAAGAACAGCGCCGAGAGAATGACATTGTCTCAAGGCAGCGCATTTGTACCTTATTGTTTCTTCAACGCGGGCCGTATGCAATATCCAGGGAGGCGATGAATTCTGTGCGCGTTTGGAACTTGGATGTCGTGTGGGCGTGCAGCAGGGAGGATAAATACAGGAGAGAGGTGGACAAGTCATCGTGGTACGTACATTCCATCCATTTTCTCTCTTCGAAGGAGCGCTTGTACACCATCACTTTTTTTTTTCGTCTACGCGTCTGTCGAATCTTCCCTGACATTCCCTCAGACCTTCAGTATACCAGTTCTGTTCTCGACGACGACGTCCTCGGTTCGGTTAGATGCTGCGACACCCTTGACAGCTTCAGCGAGCTTCCGTGCGGCTCCCAGATGGTACACCACCAACCCAGGCAGAAATCAATATGATATTGGGACTATAAATCAATCTGATATATTGTATGGACCTCACAATGATATGAGATATTAATCGGTCTGATGTCTCTTACTTGATATCTGAGCAACATCTTAAAGATGTATTTTCCGAGTCTGTTTCAACATCATTTTGAACTCTTATAATGAATTTGGAGAGATTTCTCGTGAATCAGAGGAACAGAAATTCTCTGGCGGCCATTACAGTAATTTACAAACAAAGCGAAGTATGAGTTTCAACTGTTTGTAGCGTCTGTCATGAGAGACTGAGCGGCCATGGGATCATCTGGCCATCTAATGTGGATGGCTTATGTGGCAGCAAGACCAGTCACATAGACTCATTGTCGTGTTACAATAAAATTTGAAGAGATTCGTCAGAATGCGCAGCGGCACCACGACAACACAAAAGTGCTGAAAACTCCACAAGTCCCACACACCGCTGATAAGTCCATGCACATCACGTGTTCTGCGTCGTTGTTTATTTTGATGGCATGCCACTTGTCTCTTGCCGCCAACTCGCCACCATCCACTTCGCGCAACCGCCTCAAGCAAGCATCAAGCCTCACCATCCTCTCTCTTGATCACCATATTCTCATCCAGGTACCTGCCTCAATCCCCATCTCAAGCCACTCCGACCTGCATGGCTGCTCTTTTATGTGCCATCAAGTAGACAATACTTCACGCGCACTCTGTGCGCTTCCTCTTGTCCTCAGCATGCTTTAACTTTCAAGTCCCAAGAGTTCAAGCCTCAATTCTCACTCCTCAAGCCCCCCAAACCTCAAGTCAGTTCAGGCTCAAATGCATTCACTGGTTGCGCTTTTGACAGCAAGATTTTTCCTTAAAGTCGATTTCTCAAGACTTGCGACCTACCAAGCATTCTAACTTCACTGATTATGGATCTTCAATGTCGGTGGCAAGTCACTGCCATTTCTCCGAGGTGTTCATTGGACGGGGTTCCAGGTGTGTCATCTGCTCTAGCAGTAATACCACTGTTGACCATTCAAAGCCATTGTCTGAAGGTCTTCAAACCCATCGCCCCATTGTATTGTCCTCAATTTGTGTCGTGCCCACACAGGCCGTGGGGATTGGATCACACGACGCATGCGGTTCACCACCGGTTGATGAACGTCACATTCCCGACAGTCACAATGTGGAAGAGGGATCATATTATTTCGGTCTTTCACGGGTGTTTTACAACGAATAATATATACATGCATTTGAATAGAACTCGATTTTCTGGTAAACATTTCCAGAGAAAAAATTGAGCAATTGGTGATTTAAATCTCAGTCAAGCTGATGGTGGGATGAATGGTGAACCAATTCAATTCGATGCTGACCCACCGATATCGTTCTGAAGTCTATATGTCAGCCTGACTTGAAAATGATTGGCTGAATGGATTCTGTTCCGATATAACCGTGACACCTGACTGAAGTCTTTAGCTGAAGTCTTATGAAGTTAAGGACTGATATTATTTCAACATCAATCCTGCACAGTGGTGTAGGGATAAGCGGAAGGAGCGGGTCGGATGATGATTGCGCGGTATTCGGGTGAGTACCACATTTTTTCATGCCGCCTTTTCTTGAGCGAACAAGGGAGTGTGTCCAAGCCACCAAAGCTCCGCACCCACTCCTGCCATATCCATACCTTTCTCGGTCTCTCCAGAAATATGCTGATTCTCTTCCCAGGATACCATTCCCATTCAGCGTCTCTTTCGACGATTCCCGTCTGTGTCGGTTTGGACGCCACGACATACTCGACGCCTTCAGCGATGCTTCCGTGACATCGAGCGGCTCATGCTTCGGGGAAGAAGGCTGAAAGAGGGAGGGGACGAACTCAGTGGAATTATGATATCTGGTGGTACGTGGGTGAGTACATTCGGCCTATTTTTTCATGCCATCTTTTTTTCGACCGGGGCACTGCTCATGCCTCTGCACACTGTACGACACATGGTCCTCCTTAGCGATAGCTCTCTCGTTCTCCTTCATACATGCTGACTATTGATTATGCTTTCCAGAGCCTCCGCTCCATCCACCCGCTTGGCCCACTTGTCGCTGCGCGCTTCCCGCTGCCTTGCAAATTCGGCCCCATCGACGGCGTCGTCCCCGTCCACCGCTCGTCCTGTTCACGGCCGCGCGCACCCAGGACTGCAACGCATGCGAGCGCGACCAGCGAGCCGATCTGACCTCGGCCCTGGTATATATGTACTGAGGTGCGATGACGCGTCCTTTCTTCCTTCCCTTCAGCTCATACCAAACTATCACCAGTCATGCTGAGCCCACTCGCCACAACGGCCGATCCTCTACATCCGGCAGCATCCCTGGTGACGAAGACCATGAGGAGCCGAGCTGCAGCAAGATTCGCGTTATCAAGGTGCGGATCCCCTGTCCGTCTCTTTTCTGTCGATCTGAGCACGAGACGCAGCAAGTCGCCGCTGGACAAGGGAACGACTTCGACGGCCTCAGCCAATTCGCATACCCTCGCTGGGGCCTCGTCCTCTCTTCGACGAGGACGCCGCTACTGATTCGAGTTTGGGAGCCGCGACACGTCGACACATCGAGCTCGTGCAAGCAAATGGAGTACTGCGACGCCGGGACTCAGCGCAGAATGACGACTTTAGGGAGCTCCGGCACATGAGGGATAACCCGAGGAGGGATACGAGCAAGCGCGGCGAAGTGAGTACGTCTCGTCCCTTCGTGGTGTCTTGAGTGTGCAGGGGCGCCTGTGTCTCTACACAATTCCATCGCTCTTCTTCCTCCCTTGTCGATACCTCTCGCTTTCTCCAGCATATACTGATCCGTCATTTTCCAGAGGAGCACGTCCGTTACCGCCTGGAGCGACGCCTCCGCATCTCCCACTCACCACCCTCGGGGCTTCGCACCTCGTCTACCGTTTCTCGACTCTGCGTCCGAAGCCGTCAGTAGTCCAATTGTGGGCGCATATGCATCCCATACCACGTATGACCGACGGCGACGAAGTGCACTTTGATAATCCGAATATCTGACGATGGCGACTTCGATAACTCGTGCCATGGCGGCGAAGGCACGGAGACGCGGTCAGGCATGGAGAGCAGCTGACAGCTTGCTGCTACCTGCGAACGCCTTAGCTTAGTCCCAGTCGTACACACGGCTTCCTACAAGTCTTGACCTCAAGCTCTTTTGCGCCCGCTGTCTGCTCTCCGGGCCCTCGCTTCCATCCTTCACCACCTCCCTCGCTTCCTCCATGCGCATCCGCACCACACGCGCCTTCCTTGCACAGCCTCTACGTCCCCGGATCGAAGGAGGTCTTCGACCGCCTCCACGCTCACGGCGCTGGTCCCTTTATCAGATGCCTGTCAATCGCCACTGCCCGGGTGAGGAACTCGACGCACGAGCGGGCGAAAGCAGTAGGGGCAGGCGGTGGAAGGAGACGGGTGCGAGGGTAGCGAGAGAGAAAGAGTATCGCGGAGCGCGATCGCAGGCACCGTGCGATCTGGGTATAGCGGGCTTCGCGGCGCATTCGCCGCTGTGTACGATGTGGAGTCGATCGAGCGCCTCAGTGGTGTCAGTCCTCCGTTCCCGTCGGCGTCAGCGCTCAGCCTCCACCTCCGCACGCTGCATCTTCTGCTGAGCGTCGCGCCTTGAGCACCTGCCAGGCCATGTCGTGCTTCCGCGCTGTGCGCACTATCGTCGTTCTCTGCTTTCACTTCTACACCGCCCTCCCCGGCCGCTCCTGGAATTTTTGCCGTTCTCCACTTCGCTTTTGCTGGGGATGCGGTAGTACTGTGTCTCTTGTATTCGGCGGACGCAGCCCCTGCGGCCCTTTCCCTGAGCCCTCCCCCACCATCGAGTACGACGACGACCACATTCATGACGGCAACGCTCTTCCTCGTTCCACAAGCTCGCTGCGGCCGAGTACGTCCTGCCTGTCCTCTCCGCGCGCGCTTCGTCGGAATCCTCCATCTTCTGTACCTCCTTGTTCTCGAGCTCGCCATCATTCCGACTCATTGTCCGCGCCCCTTTTCCTGGAACTGGGTCCCGGATATCGACCGTCTTTGCTAATAACAGAAGGCGGATTTGGCGGGGTACAGCGCTAGGCGTTCGTGACCCTTATTTCTGCAGCTGCGTCTCAGGTACACCGCGAGGACTCTCCCCGTCCCGTATCCTCTACCTTCCCCGGCTCTCGGTGGTACCCCTGCCCTTTCCATCACCGAGTCGATGTCGTACCACTTGGATTGAGCCACGACGATGCGAGTGTGAATGGCTGGATGGATGGACAGGCGGACGCCTCGCCGTGCAAATTTCTATATATTCTCTGGCTATGCGGATGGACGAACAGATATATATATATATATATATGCAACAGATACATACATGCATACGCTCAGTACCAATGCAGTCGATACTACATCTAGATGATATTTTGGTCGCGATGCTATGTATCGAGTAGCGTCTGTAGATACATCGATAATGAAAAGGCAGGCGAATTGTCGGGGCGCGAGGGTGCCGTGCCGCACGATCGTCAAGTACCAAACGTTCAACGCCGCTGGTTCGTGAACGCGTCAATAAGCATGTCCAGGCGATGCCCGCTCGCACGGCCAAACGTCTGATTTCTATCGCCTACAGGATCGCGACGACAGTGTCCTGCACGACATCGACAAGGTCAGCTTGGAGAAAGCACAGAGACGTAACGAGCTGCGTACCTTCGCCACGGCATTCATCCCCTGCTCGTTTACGCCTAGCTTGGTCCCCTGCGTCTTCTCGGGACCCTCCAGATGGTCGACACTGCCCTCAAGCCTGGGCCGCTCCCCGCGCTTCCGCCGCATTAACTTCATTCCAGTCCGTGCTCTTCCTGCACCCTCGCCATTTCTCACCGGCAGCAGCAGGACCTTGACGAGTCTGCTCCATCAGCGATCTTGATTTGCGGATTCGCAGCTTTGACGATCTATCAATGCACACATCGTTAGTCGGTCGTGGAGAGGAGGTGACGAAGTGATAATACGCACCCTCGGTTCAATGTATGTGTCTCCGTCTCGAGCTCCTCTCTCTGACACAGGTCGACGTCTTCCCTCAACCGCGCGCCGCGCCTTCATCCATGCAGGGTTCGTCGGGATCCACGAGGTCGTAATGGTAGTAGGAGATTGGCGTAACTTTGGAAGGGCAAGAGTACGAGCTTGAGGTGCTAGAAGTAGAGCTGGTCGGTGACTACGGAGAGGATAGTTTGCATAGGAGGACGTACGAAGAACGACTGAACGAGTCTGACGCGCTGATTGCCGTCAACCGCCGGTCCACTCAGCAATACACGCCGAGTTATCAAACGGCTGTTCGGCAATGTTCGGCAGCGGTTGATGGTGGTTTCCACCCTCGATTCGATGGTCTGCACCGGAATCCGATGGTCTGTACCGGAATCCAGCGGCTTCGTCAATTCTCACTGGATACCTTCCTTGCTGGCTTTTACTGGTTTCCGCTGGAATCGACTTTGATATTCCAGATTGAACCATATTCAAAAAAATGTCGAACTATGCGCTCTGGCCCACTCCTTCCACTCGTTCAGCGGAAAATAAAAAAAAAAATTACATTTCTGTCCCTGTGAAAAGCTTCGCCAGCAGCCGGCCCGGATCACAGATGTTTGGGTTGAGTCACCGTGAAACGCGTCTGCATCAGCATTCAATTTCAATGTAAAAAGTGATCATGCACCTTATCATTTGGACATTGGCTCAATCATACACACTCAGTACCCAATTCTGAGGCCGATTATTCAGTTGTACTGCCCTAAATATAAAAAAGCGCTGAAACAAACCTTTTCTGGCCAAAATCCGCCGGGTTCCAGCAAAATCCGCTTGGAGTTAGTGAATTCCCTAGACATCACTGCACCGTGCCAAAGACCGTCGCCAAATCTACCGATAGCCACCGGTGGTTACCGGTAGCCGCCAGCGGCTTTGCTAGCGGCGATGCTTTCTTTTTTTTTTTGGCGATTGTCATCAATTTTGCAAACAGTTGTAAAAATACAGAGTCATATTCGCACACGATTAGGAACTAACATCCGGTGCCCGGGCTTCAATTCACACTTTCAACCGTGAGACTTTGTGTCTGTGACAGTGATTGCTCTGGTACGAAAGATTGAGTGGCAGATTTCTCATTCTCATGATTAATCTGATCATTTCTGTTACATACCCACGCTGCAGACGTCTGTTCTTGCTTGACTGAGAAGATATGCACTGCATTCCGACGATGTTTTGCGGACCCCTCGTCCACCCACATCAACGAACCTGGTGTCAAGCCAGGTATTCTGAGGCTGGTATTCACCCGGCTCACATTGACTTTGCCATAGCACCTTTGCAATAGGTGTTACATAGTGGCGCTCCATGAGGACCTGCCAGCCCCGCCGTCGCCCGCTGATCCACTCCCACTCGGTTGATGTTTCGGCATCATGATTCGCGGTCTGCTATGATCACCGCCAATCCCCGTACGCACTTCAGTCCTCGCCGCTTGCATCTGCGTTGAAGTGCAATGAATTGATTCTGACTGTTTTCCAGCTCGACATGAAACAGTGATGCAAGCGGTGCATGCGGCGGCACCTAGTACTGTTAAGTTTTTACTGGATGCCGCTTGGTTGCCGCCGGCCCAGTAAAGGCCTGTTAAGCGATGGAAGACCTATTAAGATAAGCCATAGCACCAATAGTTGCAAGTATGGTCACGGCCCAGCCCACCCAAGTAAGCCTCTCTGCAAGCACAGGCATGTCCGTAGCATTGGCGGAGGTCACCAATGTCAACGAAGCGTCGGCGGTCCTCAGCCAAATTTGGCTGACATGATGTCAACAAGCTTCATTGACGGGGATCCACAGGGATCCACGAAGGTCCACGGACGGACAGTAGTACACGCGGAGCTATCAAACGGCTGATCGGCAATGCTCGGCAGTGGTTGATGGTGGTTTCCACCCTCAGTTCGATGGTTTGCACCGGAATCCAGCGGAAACCAGTGGCTTCGCCGATTCCCAACGGATTCTACCGGATTTCACTGAATACTTTCCTTGCCGGTTTCCGGAGTCTGATTTTCCGAATCGAACCATGTTTAAAAAATATCGAACTATGCACTCTATCCTGCTACTTCCACTCGTTCAATGGAAAAAGAAAACAATTCTACATTTCTGTCCCTGAAAAGCTTCGCCAGTAGCCAGCCAGAATCACAGATGTTGGTTTGGGTTGAAACGCGTCTGCGCCAACGTTCAACTTCAATGGAAAAATTAATTATGTACCTTATCATTTGGACATTGGCTCAATGATACACGCTCAGCACCCGATATTATTCAGTTATATTGCCCTAATTATGAAGAATCCTGAAACAAACCTTTTCTGGCCAAAATGCCCCGAACTCCAGCAAAATCCGCTGGAGTTCACCGGGTTGGATCACCGGCTTTCCCTGGTGATTGTGGATCACCTGGAGATCACTGATTGAATGCAGTGATGGTCCATAGCACGCAGAACTCGAGGAAGTACGATACAATTATTCATGATTTAATTGGGGCATCCACAAGCAATTATGCGATGAACATGGCTAAACTCTAGTAGTAAGCAGGGTGCCGTCTACAAATCAAAACAAAAGACTGGTTGAAAACAATATGATAGAGCTGAGCGGGAAGACAGGAAATTCTAAGGGGGAGACGGAAGAAAAAGCAGCATTATGGTGAGCTGGCCGACTTTCGTGGTGAACGGTCGGGTTGAAGGATACACCTCGCACGCATCTAAGCCCTTCGCATAACCCCGGCAGCTATCAATGCTTCATAGGCAGCAATTTCTTTAGCAGACTTTTGGGATCCAGCGTACCCACGGCCGTATTCGACATTATTCACTGAAAAGAGATTAGAAAATTTCGACAAGCTATATAATCGGGGGTATGAGGGGAGTGTATTCACCATAGGCAATAGCGGTCCACAACGGGTTATCCTGACGGCCGGTCCACGAAGTTTCATACGAGACGGTCCATCCATACGCTTGTGCCGCGTTGTTCAAACGGTTTACACAATGTGGTGGTCGTTCTTAAATACTTCAGCACGGAATCAAGAGAGGGCTTTGCTGGAGAACGCACGAGACATTGTTGGCACAAGAGGCGAGGCGATACTGAGGAATGCATGGAAAGTTGCCTTCCAATTTAACGAGACAGTGAGCGGTTGAGGAATGCGTGTAGCCCCTCCGGGCAGTTGAGGTTGAAGAACAGATACATTCCTATCCGTCTAACAGCTTGGGGAAAACAAATCCTGAGACTCATCGTGATTCATGGAATATTGTTGAGCGGGATCGATTAATTGGGAAGGTCAATCCAAATTCCTTTTGTTTTCGGTGAAACGAACATAAAGAACTGCCTAGAGACTTGCCTGAGAAATCAATAAATTTGGGCGAAGAGGTGTACGAGTACAGCTTACCGGAGACTTTACTCTATTCCCTTCGTTCATGCACAACGATCCCGAATATGAAAACCAGAAGTAGCTGCTAGGAGATTTCACAACGGCTCGGAGCATGTATTTGGCGGTGGGTTTCCTCCAATAATTCAATAGATGGCGAATTGTTCGAGCTGTGGGATACAGCACGAAAGAAAGAAAGGGTCCAGATACCTCCAAGGGAATTGAAATTCAGTTAATCGATGCACGCCCGTAGTAGAATGAAGCACAGGGTGAAATCTCGACCAAAGGTGCACAGCCGTAGGTACATTCGCATTCTTACAGCGAATTGCGGAACATAGGGCGCCGATCAAAAATTTTGTTTTAACATAAAAAAATATGTCCCCCAGCGTTTTGATCATATGTCCCGCAATTCTTGCTCGTTTGGTACGGAACACATACCATTCGAATGGGACATGCTAGGCGCACAAGTCTATACACAAGCATCATCGATCTGAAAATTTAAAAAATTGAAGGTCTCTCGGGCTGAACTCAAGAGTGGATTCGATTGCGACGCGTTTTACACGTCTAAGACAGTACCAATGAGTTTTCAAGTGCACAGGACCACAACGGAGCGTTTTTGAAGGCTTCGGGACATAAATAACGCGTTCCACGTGCTGATTCAGATTTTATTCGGTCAGTCACCTTGAAATTTTCAAGATCGTAGAATAGCACCAACTTGTATATGGGCAAGCTCGCCTCAAATGCCTCATTCTAATTGCCTATATATCAGGACAAACAGACAAGAATTCAATGATATATGGGTGAAATACAAGGCTTTGATGTCGAAACAAACATGTTGCTCGGCGCCTAATGTTCCGCAAACAGGTGTAAAATTGCAGAACTGCGGTGGGTGTATTCCGACAAAGAGTGAATAGCAGATAAGCACGCACGTAACCAGGCAAGCCTGATTCTACGGCGCGTATGGGTGCAGTCTTGTGAAATCGAACGAATCACAAACACAATCGAGCTCAATTCCGCCAGTTCAGGTCTCGGGTAGGCCGCAAAAGTAGCCGAAGCCGTAAATGTGACTGTCAGTCAATATATCCAGCTATGTGCATCGATACGATACATACTTGTTCGTCACCTGTATATCGGTTCTGTAACAGAGACTAGCGCATCAATATACTCTGCATTCTCCGAGCGATAGAACTTGCAGATGACTCAATCAGCGACAGGTTGAAGTTTCGCGGATACCCGTGGATGCGAAGTTCGGGCGCTTACAGCTGCTTGCGGAACATTACAGCTGTTCCGGAAAATAATGAGACTGATCAGTTTTTTTCTTCCGATCGTTCCCAAAATGGAAGCAACCTACTTCTGCGCTTCACTGGCTCCGGTGGCACCTGGATCTGGATAATATATGCAAAATATATGCTCCTCGAGACTGAGAAACATCATTCGGACATTCTAGGTCCACCCGACGAGCGGAAGAGTCGTCTTTGCATGAGATGGGCCATAATCGGCTCGATCGCCGACCAAGACCCGAGTCCAAAACGCGAACGATAGGCCCCGATCAAAATGTTTGTTTCAACATCAAAGCCTTATATTTGATATATAGGCCGTTAGAAAGGGGCACTAGAGGCATATCCAAGTTCGTGCTATTCCAACATCTCGAAATTTCAAGGTTTCCGACCGAATAAAATGCGGATCAGTGCGCGGAAGACATTATTGTCCCGAAGCCTTCGAAAACGTTTTTTGGTGGTATTGGGAACTTGAGGCATCATCGGGACTGTCTTAGACGCGTAAAACGCGTCGCCATTGAATCCACCCTTGAGTTCAACCCAAGAGACCTTCAATTTTTGAAATTTTCAGATCAGTAGTACTTGTGTATAGGCTTGTGCGCCTCGCATGCTCCATTCGAGCGGTATATATTCCATGCCAAACGAGCAATAATTGAGGGAGATATGATGAAAATACTGAGGGACACATTTTTTATGTTAAAACAAAATTTTTGATCAGCGCCCTATGTTCCCAATCCGGGCGCCTCGATGCTTCGGTCCTAAAAAGATTTCGGGCAAATCTAGGGCGGCGTTCATGGCATAGGAAAGGTACCCGCAAAGGTAATGCGGATCACTCCTTCGTTCTCGAATGCGAATACAATTCAAAATTGGAGGCAGACGAGTGCACCAATGACAATAGTTCGGACACCCCATCAAGGAAAACCTCCTTCGCTAATCTCTCCTCTCTCTTTATAAAATTAAGCCTGTCTGTCGGAAGCCTTTTTGAACTCTGCTATCAGCACTCCAATTCCGCTTCCAAGACTTTGCCGCCATTTAGCGCCAACCTTAGCGCCCACCGATCGGGGCCCAGGTTTCAATTTAGCCGAAGTGGTGGGCTGCGAAGCACCGCGCCCTTGTTTAGTCTAAATTAGGATAATTTAGATTGGTGGTCCCTAAATTGAGAAAATTTGTCCGAATCCAGATAGTTTTGGTCAAATTTGGGGAATCTTGAGTGAATTAGGTTGGCTAGTGGTCCAGTGAAGATGTTCAAAACAATGTTGCATATACATGTCGATCAGTTACAGAATTAACAAAGAATTTTGAACACCGCTCTAGAACATTACTTACTGGATGTCCAATCCGGTGGCGCAACAGGTCCAAATTTGGGTATCAGCTGAATGCTTCGCCGAATGTTGGAGATTGGGATGATGGTAGCAAGCCGCTCCCCATGTCTGAATGATCTTTGAACTTCATAAAACAGATGCCGTGGCTCTGGCAGTGAGGAAAATGAAGAGAACCACTCAACATAGGCCAGATGCGTTGGGGCCTCTATGCCGGACAGAAAGACAGTCTTGGCAGCATGCGGAGGGATTGAAAATATAACGCGGACTTGAGCGACACGATACCCTGGCACCAGTCAGTACTGATTGCATCTTTAATGCTTGACGCACCATCGGTCCCAGTCAGTCCACCATCCTTTACATTGACCAATACCATGCCAAATCGCCCAGGTAAAGCACGCCCGTCTTGAATTTCCCGAGAGGGCTCAACATGGACGGAGTCAACAATGGAATATGCAGAAGCATCAGCAGAAAATAGATCAGGTGTCGTAAACTTCAGCCGATGATACACAGCAGCGGCGTTGAATGGACAATGCGGATCACTCTTTCGTTCTCGAATGCGAATACAATTCAATATTGGAGGCAGACGAGTGCACCAATGACAGTAGTTCGTACACCCCGGGCCTACGCACACACGTCAATTCATTTCAACAAGAGACAAGAGAGATTTTTTGGGAATGATGCGTCTGGCCTCGGTTTTTTTTTTTTTTTTCATTTTCAATCCTACACCTAGATATGGTCATAATGGGTAAGTGTTGGCGAGATGCGGTAGAAACGGTACTGAGTATACAGGAGCCTCACAGCCGAAAATGAACCCTGCCCGCTGCGTTCCCTGCGGTTAAACCAAAAATTGCAATGACCTCACAACAGGGATGTGGGTGACAGTTGTGCATTCCAACACAGCTCACGGCGATATCAACCAGGAACTCGCGTGGTCGAGGAGTGATAATAGAGACCTTGCGGTGAGCCAGTAGTCACCCACTCGAGACATTCCGCCTCCGCCTCTTTACCTCTTTGGGACGAAGACCGCCACTCGCTTTTCGGCAGCTCGAGTCTCTCTGCCGAGATCCCGAGCCTTGACAAGCTTCTCGACCAAACAATGGCGCCCAAACATCACGTCTCTTCCTCTCCCTCCACCTCGCTCGCCTAACCTCCTCCTCGTCCCATGCACAGCTGGTTTTCATTCGGCTCTTGTTGTAACCCTGGTATATTTGCAGCCCCAAAATGGAGTCGTCGCCAAGGGAGGATTATTGGGAACGCGCGAGCGACCTCGCCGTGCGTATTTCGCGCATTTTGATCCCGCCCTTTCTGAAACTCGTTCCTCACTCTCATATTTTGCATGTTGTAGGCGCGACCGACACCCAATCCTTGCGTGCGCGCCGACTTTCCCGAGATGTGCTGACTCGCCCCGGCATACGAGCGAGTTTGCGCGGTTGTTCCGCGGGGGAAAGTCTCCTGTCGGTCGTGCGAGGCCAGATAGCTGGCATCTGCGTACTTTCTCGCCTTTACGTCGTATACCTCCCCTTGCATTTATTTTACTTACCGTCTTTGTGGTCTTACTAAAAATGCATTTGTTTTTGGTTTGCATCTCATGAATTAAGTTACATACTGCAGCTGAGGAAGACCTCCCAGCAAGCCAATCAAATTTCGCCACATCGTTCCACGCCGGCGCCTTGCTTGAGACCTATACGACTTCCCGAAAATGGACAGCCAAAAGCGGACGGCGGCACATCGCGGCACAAAACAATGTGCCGATGTGCCGAGTGGCGGTGCGCATCCCAAAGAGGTAAAGGGGCGGAGGCGGAATTTTCGCGACTGATGATCCACCAATCACCAGGGAAAGCCGGTGATCTAACCCGGTGAACTCCAGCGGATTTTTGCTGGAGTTCGGCGGAATTTGGCCAGAAAAGGTTTGCTTCAGAGCTTTTCATAATTAAGGAAACGCAGCTGAATAATAGGCCTCAGGATTGGGTGCTGAGCGTGTATCATTGAGCCAATAAAGGTATATTTCCATTGAAGTTGAACATTGACGCAGACGCGTTTCATGACGACTCAACCTAAACAAACGTCTGTGATACTGGCTGGCTGCTGGCGAAACTTTTCACAGGAACAGCAAGGTAGTTTTTTTTCTCCGTTGAACGAGTGGAAGTTGTAGGCGCGCACAGTTCGACATTTTATGGACATGGTTCAATGCGGAATATCAGACTCAATTCCAGCGGAAACCAGCAGGGAAGTATCCAGTGAAAGCCGATGGAATCTGTTGGGAATCAGGAAAGCCACTGGTGTCCACTGGATTCCGGTGCAAACCATCGAACTGAGGGTGGAAATCACTGCCGATCAGCCGTCTGATAGCTCCGCGTGTATTACTGGATACTTTCCTAAATGCAAGGTATCAATGCTGCCGAAATGGCTCTGATTTCAAGCGTGTGGAAATGAGACTTGAAACTTGTTGAATCGGCTTACATTTCGGCATTGTCGAAACGAGTCGTTTCGGCTCACATTTCCACTCATACAAAACCCATGCCGAAACTACTCATTTCAGATGAGCGGAAATTTATTTGACCAGCCGCAGATCAAATTTCTGCGCACCCGAAACGAATGCTTTCGGCATGAATTTTGGATGATCAGAAATGTGAGCCGAAATGACCCGTTTCAATGACGGCGAAATGTAAGCTGATTTGACAAGTTTCTGCTTTCGTTTCCACATGCTAATAGAAAGCAGACATATCAGCGGCCATTTCAGCAGCGCTGATATCTTGCATTTCGGGAAGCGTATCAACGCTGCCGAAACGCATTCCGATACTTTTGGTATTGTTGGCCACAAAATCCATCAAAATTGATTTCTGCTCAGTTGATTTGTCCAGTTTCTAATACAATTTCCAATGAATGCATACACAATCTGAAACTTTACAAGAGCGCGGTGGGCCGCGGAGCTGCTCACCACTTCGTCTAAAGAAGGGGATAGTGTCCAGGAGGAAATGCCGCTACGCACAGGGATCAAACCTTCGTGTGGGACTCTGCCCTAAGTATAATCTTGGCTCCAGATCTTTCACGGGGATAACTGAGGCTACTACGATCAAAAGTTCACAAGCAGGCATCAATCGGTGAAGAACTGGTGCATTTTAACCGCAGAGGTTGCGCTAAGACAAATCAGTCACATTCATAACACCTAGTAATAGTACGTGACTTACCTTTGGAGGCGTCTTCACCTGTTTTGGTGCATTAATTCAATTGGAATCGAGACAAGACAACCACTGGCATCCTGAAGAACCCCCCAAAAAATGGCAGAAATCTGGCTTATCTGGACCACAGGATGAATTATACTTGGCCGGCAAAACCTGTGATGTCACCCGTTTGCTGACAAACCTCGCCGGCTAAAATGCACCCAGACGTTCTCCCGCGATCAAATTATTCCATCAAAACTGCCTCGACAACATCTCGACATCCCTTTTTGGACGACTGCTCGCAAGCACAGCGAGCGGAAACTGCCCGTGAACGTCTGGGAACGAGACTAACTAAAACCCCCTCAGAATTAATTCAGTCAACCGGCAGTGAATCTTCATCAGCTAGCGTACCACTCTACGGACAGGCAGAAATTATTTTATAAATAGGGCGAAATGTTCAGCTCAATTTAACCTGGCTGGAAATTAAGCCAATCCCGATGTGCATAGCACGCAGAACTCGGGTAAGCGCGATACAATTATTCATGATTGAATTCGGGCATCTGCAGGCAATTACGCGATGAACATGGTTATGCTATAGGTGCAGTCTAGAAAACGAATCAAAGGAAATGATCGCAAACAATTAAGGTGGAAAGAGCAGGAATTCTATGGACGGGGGAGAAACCAGGGTCCAGGATTATGGTGTAATATTCGAAGAGCTAGCCGAGTTTTGTGATGAGCGAGTGGGTTCGCAACCTCGAACGCGTCTAAGCCCTCAGAATCCCCAAAGCTATCAAGGCCTCCTTGGCCGCAGCTTCCCTGGCGTACCCTTTGGACCCAGCGTAGCCACGGCCGCGTTCAATATTATTCACTGAAAAACGATTAGTAAATGCCGACAAGCAACATCATCGGTATGTTAAGGGGAAGTGTATTCACCGTAGGCAACAGCGGTCCACAACGGGCTGTCCTGACGGCCGGACCACGAAGTTTCATATGAGTGGGTCCATCCATAAGCTTGTACCGCGTTGTTCAACCAATTTCTATAATGTTCTTCTGCTTAAATGCATTAATACGACGGAGTGCAGAGAGAAACCTTTACTGGAGAACGTACTACTAGTATTCGAAGACATGAGAGGCGGGGGGATACTGAGGAATGCATGGAAAGTTGCCTTCCAATTTATACGAGACAGTGAGCGGTCGAAGAATGTGTGTAGCCCCTCCGGGCAGTTGAGGTTGAAGAGCAGATACATTCCTATCCGTCTAACAGCTTGGGGAAAACAAATCCTGAGACTCATCGCGATTCATGGAATATTGTTGAGCGGGATCGATTAATTGGGAATGTTCCTTTTGTTTTCGGTGAATAGAACATAAAGAACTGCCTGGAGACTTGCCTGAGAAATCAATAAATTTGGGCAAAGAGGTGTACGAGTACAGCCTACCGGAGACTTAACTCTATTCCCTTAGCTCATGCACAACGATCCCGAACGGCTCGGAGCATGTATTTGGCGGTCCAATAATTCAATGGATGGCGAATTGTTCGAGCTCAGGTGGGATACAGCGCAAAAGAAAGGGTCCAGATACCTCCAAGGGAATTGAAAGTCAGTTAATCGATGCACGCCCATAGTAGGATAGAGCACAGGGTGAAATCTCAACCCAAAGTGCACAGCCGTAAGTACATTCGCGTTCTTAAAATTGAAGAACTGGAACGATCAAATCATGTAGGCGCCGATCAAAATGTTTGTTTCAACATCAAAGCCTTGTATTTGATATATAGGCCTTTAGAAAGGGGCATTAGAGGCAATGTTCCCCGTATCCAAGTTCATGCTATTCTAACATCTTGAAATTTCAAGGTTTCCGACCAAATAAAATGCGGATCAGTGCGCGGAAGACATTATTGTCCCGAAGCCTTCGAAAATGTTTTGTGGTGGTATTGAGAACTTGAAGCATCATCGGGACTGGCTTAGACGCGTAAAACGCGTCGCCATTGAATCCACCCTTGAGTTCAACCCAAGAGACCTTCAATTTTAAAAATTTTCAGATCAGTAGTACTTGTGTATAGGCTTGTGCGCCTCGCATGCTCCATTTGAACGGTATATATTCCATGCTAAACGAGCAATAATTGAAAGAGATATGATGAGAATACTGGGGGACACATTTTTTATGTTAAAACAAAATTTTTGATCGGCGCCCTATGTTCCCAATCCGGGCGCCTCGATGCTTCGGTCCTAAAAAATTTCGGATAAATCTAGGGCGGCGCTCATAGCATAGGAAAGGTACCTGCAAAGGCAATGCGGATCACTCCTTCGTTCTTGAATGCGAATACAATTCAAAATTGGAGGCAGACGAGTGCACCAATGACAGTAGTTCGGACACCCCGGGCCTACGCACACACGTCGATTCATTTCAACAAGAGACAAGAGAAATTTTGGGAATGATGCGTCTGGCCTCGTTTTTTTTTCCTATCTTCAATCCTACACTTAGATATGGTCATAATCGGTAAGTGTTGGCGAGATGCGGTAGAAACGGTACTGAGTATACTGGAGCCTCACAGCCGAAAATGAACCCTGCCCGCTGTAATGACCTCATAACAGGGATGTGGGTGACAGTTGTGCATTCCAACACAGCTCACGGCGATATCAACCAGGAACTCGCGTGGTCGAGGAGTGATAATAGACACTCAAGACTTTCCGCCTCCGCCCCTTTACCTCTTTGGGGACGAGCACCGCCGCTTCGCTTTCGGCACCTCGGCGCCTCAAGCTCTTTGCCGAGCTCCCGAGGAGATCAAGTATTTGCTGGCGCTAAACAAATACATCTCTTGCCCTCTGCTGCCACCTCGATGATGCTCGTAATCTCGCAGACATTCCCATTCAGCCCTTCCTCTTTTTATTGAGCTTCCTCGCCGTCCCTCCGCCTCCCGCCTGCGCCCTCGGCAAACCGCAATCATTGTGAATGTTGGCTGAGTGAACTGCAATTGGCAATAGGTGCGCAATGCACGTCATTTTTCTTTCCTACCGTTAACCCGCCTTTCCTGATTTATGTCCTTTAGGATGTTCCCAGTTCCTCGCTGTCAATCTGCTCGCTGTCCAGGCCAGCGCGAGTACACCCATTCCACATGGTCTTTCGCAGCGCAACTACAACCCGCCGCAGGTGACCCGCCAACCCTTTAAATGCTACCCGCTATGAAAAATTTCAGTAATGTAGTAAGCAGTAGGGGCAGACGGTGGAAGGAGATGGGTGCAAGGGTAGCGGGAGAAAGTATCGCCGAGCGCGATCGCAGGCACCGTGCAATCTGGGTACAGCGGGCTTCGCGGCGCATTCGCCGCTGTGTACGACGTGGGGTTGATCGAGCGCCTCAGCGGTGCCAGTCCTTCCTTCCCCTCGACATTGCTTTCAGCTTTCCCGTTGAACCCCTAAGAACGTCCCTGGTCATTTCGTGCTTCCGCGTCGCTTGTACAATCGTTGTCCTCCGCCTTCTCCACTTCTCTATCCTCGACTTCGGCCTCTGCGTATCCGCCACCCCGGGGACGACGACGTTCTCCTCGTACGCACGATCATCGGCACACAGGAGTATTTCCTCGTCGTCTCGCTCGTCGCCCACCTTCACCACCCTCTGTCCTTGATCTCGACCTCGATGTCGCGTGTCTCCGCGCCCTTCTCAGCCCCAGACTGTTTCTGCGATGATTGCCGTCCCGGATTTGGGTCGCATTTGCTGAAGGATGGGAGGATACTGTGCGTCTCTCGTATTCGGCGGGACACGTAGCTTCTACTGCCCATCCCCCTCCCGCCGTTGGGGACGGCGACGACGCTCTCCCCCCGCCTCACAAGCTTGCTGCGGCCGAGTACGTCCTGCCTGTCCTCTCCGCGCGCGCTTCGTCGGGATCCTCCATCTTCTGCACCTCCTTGTTCTCGTCCTCAAGCTCGCCATCATTTTCGAATCATTGTCCGGCGCCCCTTTTCCTGGAGCTGGGCCCCGGAGATTGACCGTCTTTGCTAGTGGCAGAAGGCGGATTTGGCGGGGTACGCCGCCTGGGGCCGTGCCACCCGTTTCTGCAGCTGCGTCTCGGGTACAACGCGACGACTCTTCATGTCTCGCATCCTCTACCTTTCCCGGCTCTCGGTGGTACGCCCGCCCTTCCCATCACCGAGGCGATGTCATACCACTTGGATTGAGCCACGACGATGCGAGCGTACGCGAATAGCTGGATGGACAGACGCATACAAATTTTTATTCTCTGGCTATGCGAATGGACGAGTAGATACTTACGTATGAAGCGAGACAGATACATACATGCATACGCCCAGTACCAATACAGTCGATACTAGATGATATTTCGGTCGCTATGCTGGGTTGAGCAGTGTCCATGGATACATCGTTAATGAAAGGGCAGGCGGATCGTCGGGGCGCGAGGGTGTCGCGCTGCATGAACGCTCAACGCCGCTGGTTCGTGAACGCGTCAATAAGCATGTCCAGGCGATGCCCGCTCGCACGGCTAAACGTCTGATCTCTACCGCCTACAGGATCGCGACGACAGTGTCCTGCACGACATCGACAAGGTCAGTTTGGAGAAAGCACAGAGACGGAATGAGTTACGTACCTTCGCCATGGCATTCATCCCGTGCTCTTCTACGCCTAGTTTGGTCCCCTGCGTCTTCTCGGGACCCTCCAAATGGTCGACACATCAAGCCTGGGCTCGCGGCTCCTCCGCTGCATTAACTTCGTTCCAGCCTGTGCTCTCCCTGCAGCCCCACTTCTCAGCAGCAGCAGGAGGACCTCCTGGCGTCCATGAACGACTTTCAATCTTGATCTGCGGGTTCGCAGCTTTAGCGACCTATTAATGCACACATCGTTTAGTCGGTCGTGTCAGTGGGTGGAGGGACAATACGCACCCTCGGCTTAATCCAAGTGTCTCCTTCGACTTGAGCTCCTTCTAATGCAGGCCCATGTCTTCCCGCCATCGTGCGGATGTTTGGATGCCGCGGATAGCTTGCATGGGAGGACGTACGAGGAACGACTGAACGAGCCTTGCGCTCGCGACGGGTCTGACGCGCTGTGCAATCGCGTGCCGGAAGATTGTGCTCTGGAAGCGTAAGTTTCGAGTATCGTGGAACAACGAAGGAGACGCACCGAGCAGGGTCTTCAGGACTCTTCATGACAGTAGCATGCCATCGCAGCTTCCACGCGGCCTGTACGCTCAGTCGGCATCAAGCAAACGAGGGAAGAAAACACACCCATTTTCGTAGTCTCGCTCCTAGACGTTAAAGCGCAGTCAGCAACGGCGTGACATCACGGGGTTTGCCGTTAAACTGCACCTCCTACCGTTCTCCAGATTGGCTCATGTGCTGCCCTTTTCTTGGGCTAATTGGGAAGCCAGTCATTTCCCTTCAAATGCCCATTGCCTTGAGCCACCAAACTTTGCAAAATCGTACACCAACCCGCGCACAAATGTTTCACGGATTGTGACGGGTTTGAGCAACTCCGCGGTCAAAGTGCATGCACGGACCGGCAAAGCCGGTCAGTGCCGCCGGACTTCATCGGCCGAAGTGACCATGTATACCAAACTTCACTGAACGCCGCGCCAATGGTCAGCAGGATTCATCCATCCACCTTACATCTAACGGAAGTCACTGGACCTCAGCCAGTAAGACTAAAATCTAATGCAGTACCTCGCGAACCTTGAGATAAAGTACACTGTAACTGTAGGGGACATTCATCGAACTTCACTGGATCTCGTCAGGTTTGCAACATCAAAATTAATGCACTTCGGGTCATGTTTGGCGTATTCACTATAAATGACTGTGCAATTTACAGCGAGGCTCGGTGTACTTCTTAGGAAAGTACACTGAACTACATTGAATTTCAGCGGATTTTTAACGAAAGCCACCATCCTAATTCCATTCAAAATTGAAGATATGCCAGACAGTAATTCCAATCATGTTTCAGAAATTTGCCTTTGAAAAAAAAATTCCCGCTACCGTTAGGTACGGGTTCTTAGGGAGCCCTAACTTCAGCCACTTGCAGAGCATCACATTTTCGTCAGCGTTTTTTGCGTAAGTACTGATCTCTCCCCCAGTTTTTGACTTTGCCGTGCAAGCCGGTTGATGGTCTATCTGTGCTCGTAATTTGGCTGAGATCCTAGTTCGCTTCTGTCGCACTTGCGACCGAACTAGGACTGCTCCGGGAGCGAATTGCAACCCAGTTCGCTCCAAACTCGCTTCGTGTCTCCCAACCTCATGCCACCCTGGGCCACTTTTTTCATAACGAACCTCTCTCTTCCCATCGATCCCAGCTCTCAAGTTTCTCTCTCATCTCTTAGGACTTGTCTGGGTTCTTGTTCGGACGTCTCTGGTTCCCAGTCTTTTGCTTCCATGTACATCAAGCTGCGTGTCCGCTCGGATTTCCCTTATGATCTGTTTCTTGCTCTTCTCGATGGAGCGCTCATCTAGCGCTCAACGTCTGACTTTTAGCATCAAATCGTGGCTTCGAGGACTCTTCATTATGACGTGGTTCCTTTTCCGAGTCGATGACGCCCACGATATCGACCGCTCAACAACCGCACAAAAGAGAGAGTTGTCTAAACCTGTCAAGCGCCGTTTCCTTTGTCCCCATCGTCTCATTCTCCGCTCGCCTCCCTCCGTCAATATTCCTTAATACTGCTCATCGTGCTTCTTCCTTTCAAGACACGAACCAGAACAGACGACAGCTTAATGGACACACTCAATACCTCGGGTCGCGCTCTCAAGATTCCTGGCTTCTCTACCTTCGGCGCACAACCAATTCTACGCAAGAGAACCAATCTTCCCTCAAGGGTGCGAAACGAAGACAACTCAACCTGCTTTCATCTCAAGATCTTGGGGTCAACACTGGTCATTCAATCCCTCAAGTGTTCCTCAATTTTTAAAAGCTTCGTAATCCTACTCGAGCGAACCTCAAGGCTACGGCATGTTTTGAATCGCACCATTCAAATTGCAACTTGCTCTACACCCAAACTCTCAACCATGAACTAAATGATCGGACAGAACCAAGATATCAGACCGAATTCAAGGCGATGTCAACCGGGACTGCCTTTTTCATTGGCTGTATCAGTCGTCGAGAGTAGCAGACTGTCATGGTGGATTTCATCCCATCTGTTCTTATGCATTTCCCTCATTTTTAGTATCCATCCTTTCTATATTTCCTCGCGAGATGTTGGAGTGGCCGCAGGTTTGTGCCCATGAATCCCAACCGTGCGCTTTCCATTCTATCTTTCTACTTTTTGGAGCTGATGTACGGGTGTTGGTAGGTCTAATACTAACGATCTCATGGTGCACTGTAACTTGAAAAAACTGCTGAACGAATTGAATTGTGTCCCTATCACGCCGAACCTTCCAACTCAGCTGTATGTTGCTTTCTGCTCCAATATTTCAAGTATTACTGACGCGAAAAATACAAATTCGCTTCCCACACATCCCGCACGACTCTGCTCCTGCAATACATATTGTGCTCGTACGTGGCCAACATTATCTTTCGCTGAGTTTGGATGCTTTCCATCTCACTCCTTCCGCGATTGACCCAGAAACTTTCTCGCAATAGATTTGGGGTGTGCTGTCGTTGGCAAGTTCCCCGTCCCTAGTCCACTGACTCGGTTCCTGGAGGTGGGATCATGTTCCGGCAGCAGGTCATTTGGTTTGCATCGGTGTCGTATTCCACTGTGGTTTCATTCACTCATTATTACACTCTTTTTAGCACAAGACCGCTAACTCGAGCGAGTAACCCTTGCGCAACTTCATGCCAGGTGCAGTGGTTCATTGTTTTTGAGTGAACATCACTCAATGACGCTTTTCCTGGTAGATTTTATAGACATGGCCTGTAATGTTTGAATTACTATAATTACAATGTCGTATGTAATACAGGGAGATGGTGAAGCTGCATATTTGTTTGCTGCCGGAGCGAAGCTCTGGCATATCTTGTATCATTCACCGATCCAAGCTACGCGCAGCCTTGCGTCTCTCAGTACGCTCTGCTCCATTGTGTCGGAGGTACTCCTAGGCCCCTGGTCGCTTAGGGAACAACCTGTGGGCGCAGCCGGCTTGCGTGAGTTGATTTCGAGGTGTGTGAATTGATATTCTTTCCGCTACGTCCACAGATGTCAGCATGGGTGAATCTGTCAATTATGATTGTGAGCAGTCGGGGTTTTCGGCTAGCGAGCGAATGTTGACCTTTCCAGCATCGATCTCGCATCAGTCCGATGATCCAAAATGTACCGTGCCGCGTACCGTCAAGGTCCACTTCAAGGCTGATCCAGGCAAATCGAATGTTTAGTTGGTATCAATTGAATGAAAAATGACTCAAGTTTCGGAAGACTGATCTCGGAGGGTTGCATTCAAACGCGTCGCGTACACAGTATTGATGACAGCTATTATGACTCCGGAATATATCGCCCAGAGTGATTCGTAGATGTTCTTTGTGTGCGGGTCACTTGTAGAAGCAAAGTTGGCTCTGTACTTTATTCGATTGAAAGAGCGCAAACTTCAGACTTGGTACTTAGCTTGCAGCAGCATGCTCATGTCCTCATTCTAGAACCATTTCCAGGCCAAAGTAAAGTCTGAGCTTCTACCCAGCCACGAATTTCATACAGGTTTATAATGTAACTCTTTGTGAGGTTCCTCTATTGGCAAGAAACTCAGCAAATTCCTTGCAAGGTAACTTAACGAGGCAGGCAGACTGTTGAATAAAGTTTAGATCAATCTGCGGTGTTTCCAATATCCCGCTGACCGGTAGCGGGCCGTGCCGCTCGCCGGCCCTACCACCTTATCCGAAAAAAACCTCTGAAAAAAGCCTCAAAAAACACCTCGTGAAACCCTATTGGCCATCACTGATGTACACCGCTGAACATCGATGTACGCTGTACACCGGCGACCTTTGTCACTCCGGGCATGACTCCCATTTTCGGCCCTCGCCCTTTTGCACGGCGTCGTGAACCGCTGTTGACGGTAATCCACTGATCCAATTCCCGACCAGATTTGCTGATTGCCGTCAACCGCCGGTCTGCTCATTAATACTATTACATGCGGAGCTATCAAACGGCTATTCGGCAATGTTCGGCAGTGGTTGATGGTGGTCTCCACCCCGAGTGCAATGGTTTGCACCGTAAACCAGCGGCTTCGCTGATTCCCAGCGGATTCCACTGGATTTCACCGGATGCTTTCTCTGCTGGTTTCCACCGGTTTCCGCCGGAATTGAGGCTGATATTCCAGATTGAACTATGTTCAAACAATGTTAAAGTGGTCTACTTTCAGTCGCTCAGGGAAAAACCCATATTTCTGTCCTGTGAAAAGCGAATGGTTTTCCAGCAGCTATCAACGCTCACAGACACTGTATGGCCCGAGTCATCGCCAAACAGGTCTCCGTCTATGTTCAACTATTACCTCGATATAGGCTCGGTAATACACGTTCAGCACCCAATGCCGAGGCCTATTATTCTCCCTGATCATAAAGAACCCTGAAACAAACCTTTTCTGGCCCAAATCCGCTGGAGTTCACCGGGTTGGATCACTGGCTACCCGGCGGATCAACTGGAAATCCCCAAATCACATTACAGTTGCGGAACTGCCGGAACATATGGGCGCTTTGATCTAAATAAACATTCCAATAAGTTTTCACATATCTTTCTCAATTCTTATCTGTTCGACTCGAAACATAAACCGTTAAATTTGGGCATTCAAACCGCACAGACCTAATAGATGTCTCGGCAGCTCATCTGTTCCAAAATTTTGAGTCCTTTTCCTTTGAACACAGCAAAAAAGACAATTGCGACGTGACTGACGCGTTTGTCAC
This sequence comes from Mycena sanguinolenta, assembly GCA_014462675.1. Taxonomy (NCBI): domain Eukaryota; kingdom Fungi; phylum Basidiomycota; class Agaricomycetes; order Agaricales; family Mycenaceae; genus Mycena; species Mycena sanguinolenta. Next base: position 30,927 of record JACAZH010000100.1, on the reverse strand, counting down.
AGCTCTCTATGTGCATCAGACATTTAGAAGCCCTGGATAGTTTCATGGAAGATGTATCAATGAGGCAAGCAATGAGGAACACCGGAAACGAGATCACGAGTGACACGGTGATTCGGACGGAGAGCAAAATGGAACACTCAGTGTGTCCACACATCAAACCAACTCCCCAGAGCCCTCTCCAATGCCCATACACCATCAATATCCCGTTCGAGACTTGAATGACGCCGCTGACGTGCTACACGGCTCAAAGAGATAGCATCAGCGTCGGATGGTTTTCTTCTCGAGAATTTTGTATTGGCAAATGGCCTCCGCTTCCAGATGTGGGCTATGATGATGATATTCCGATATGAGGGGTTATATGAGGCATGCAAACATTTGAAGAGAGAATGATGGCAGGGAACAAAAGGGAAGAGGCAGAGATGCGACTGGTATTCACGACCAAACATACATTGAATCGTCTGCGGAACAGGTTGATTACGTCCCAAAGTATTCGGAGAGGTTCTACGAGGCTCTAGAGGCCTCACTATGCCTGCGAGACTCTGCTAGACTCATCAAACGCGTTGCAACTCAATCCAATACTCGTTTCAGGCTGAGAGCCCCTTCAATTTTCAAAATTTTCAGATTGTCAAAGTTCATACATTGGCCGGTGCGCCTTGGATGCCCCATCCGAACGCGCTATAACTCGAAAAGAACGAAGAGGAATTGACTAAGAAATGGCCAAAAAAAGTGAGGGCCACAATTTTTATGTTGGATTGAACCATGTTCAAAAAATGTCGAACTATGCGCTCTGGCCCACTCTTTCCTACAAACAAACACTGCGTTCAACCCCATAGTAGACCGAGGGTCGATATACCAGGGTAGATCATGGGTAGACCAACATGTCTGTCTACCTCAGTCGACGTTGGGTAGAACCACCCAGTGCCTGGTAGACAGACCTCGGCCAAGGTAGACCGATGTAAACATAGATGAGCCAATATTATTATTGCAGGTCGGCTAAGGTCGGTGTACCCACTAACACCGAGGTAGGCCGAGGTAGACCGAGCAGGTAGACCATGGTAGACCATGGTAGGCCGAGGTCGACCAACCTCGGTGTACTTTGGAGTGGTAGACGTCAGTGTACCCGGGTAGACGAAGGTAGACCGAGGGTAGACCGAGGTAGGCCAAGGTAGGCCAAGCTCAGTCTACTATGGCGTTGAACGCAGTGAAAGCGAAGTATGAGCTTCTATGTTTGTAGTGTCTGTCTACGAGAGGCTACATTCCAGTGCAATTCACTGTAACTCAATGCATTTTCATGCATTCTGATGCGTACTTGTTCCCCTCTTCAGCTATATGCATTGCATTACATCACACCGCATCATGGACCCACGAGCTCGGTGATCTCCGTGCACTGCATTGACGCAGTCGGCAATGCAACATCGCTGTCCATTTCGGGATACTTGATGCAGCTGCATTGATGGCAAGTCATGCTTCCGCCGCTCGACTCCTAACATAATTTTGGACCAGAATTCGGCTTCTTTCGGTATGATGTGACTTTGCGTGGCTGTCCGGCCATCCTGACCTTATCTCGAGCCAGCGACTATGAACACTGACTCTTTCTACTTCCCGGCTCGTGCCGCATGTATTTCCTGCCCTTGCACAGCAGTCTGCTTCATGCACGGCGAGAATGTGGAGTCAAAGATAAGCAGGCTGGATTCTCAATTTTCTTTCTCTCATATCACACCAGCTCGAAGTCCACACCGATTTCTGGGTGTGCCGCCACGCTTACACAGAGCATCGCCTCGGCCGCGCTCCGGATACCCAAAACCCCAACTACGGCTCGGCTGGCACGGCGACATTATGTAGGTTGGGATATGTGCAGCCAAGAGGGTGTGGGGAAAAGATGTAGAGGAACGGATGGAATCCAATACAGGCATACCACCCACTTGAGCCACAAGCTCACATCGCAGCACTACATCAGCAGGCCCAAACAGCCTCGAGCAGCTCGAGCTTGCAGAAAGAGAGGGTGGCGGTACGAGGCAGGAGACACGGCGTGCGCTGCGGCGCACGACGCGTGGAGAGGTCGAGATGAAAGGTGGAAAGAACAAAGAAATATGCCCATGTTTAATCATAATCAAACAAATGGACGCGCCTTGAGACAAGTGCGTCGAGTGAAGAGCATGCATGTGCATGGCCTTGTCCTCTCTCCTGGGCTGACCGTCACCGTTCCGCTCCAAGCATCCGCTCCTTTTGCATGCAAAATGGCGGTTGATGAGTTTCAGCTGCACGGCGCGTCAATGTACCGCTTGCCTGAAAAATTGCCTAATATGGTCTTGTTTTGGGACCAAAAAACGGCAGCGATTCACGACTGCATCATATTAAATTGCTTTATATCGCATTGCATTAACTCAGTTGATGCAAACTGATGCGGTGGGTGTCTGCTTGGTCGAGTGCATTGACGTCGATGCGATGTGATGTGATCCTATCTGGAGCTGTTGGGGCTGCATCGAGCTGCATGATTTTGCATTGCACTGCACTGTATTGAAGTTTTGCACATTGCATTGAATGCAATCAGGTGTGCATCAGATTTTTGTCCGGGAAAACACAGTCATAGTTTGGGTCGAGTCACCATGAAACGTGTCTGCATTCAACTTCAATGCAAAAAGTGATTATGTGCCTTATCATTTAGGTATTGGCTCAATGATACACGCTCAGTGCCCAATTCCGAGGGCGATTATTTAGTTGTATTGCCCTAACTATGAAAAGCCCTGAAACAAACCCTTTCTGGCCAAAATCCGCCGAATTCCAGCAAAATCCACTGGAGTTCACTGACTTGAATCACCGGCTTTCCCTGGTGATTAGTGGATTCCCTAGACATCGCCGAATCATGCCAAATACCGTCGCTAATCACCATCTACCGATAGCCACCAATGGCCACCGGTGGTTACCGGTGGCCGCCAGCGGCTTTGCTAGCGGCGATGCATTTTTTCTTCTTTTTTTTTTTTTTTTTGGCAACTGTCATCAATTTTGCAAACAGCTGTAGAAATACAGAGTCGTATTCGCACACGATTGGGAACTAACAGCCGGTGCCTGAGCTTCAATTCACACTTTCAACCGTGAGACTTTGTGTCTGTGACAGTGATTGCTCTGGTACGAAAGATTGAGTGGTACCAACTTAGGAAAGCATCTACGTGACACGAGCAGATTTCTCATTCTCATGATTAAATCTGATCATTTCTGGTACACACGTGCGCTGCAGACGTCTGTTCTTGCTTGACTGAGAAGATATGCACTGCATTCCGAGGGTCCGTCAACGAAGTTTTGGGGACCCCTCGTCCACAGACATCAACGAACCTGGTGTCAAGCCAGGTATTCCGAGGCTGGTATTCACCCGGCTCACATTGACTTTGCCATAGCACCTTCGCAATAGGTTTTAGTGGCGCTCCATGAGGACCTGCCAGCCCCGCCGTCGCTTGCTGATCCACTCCCACTCGGTTGATGTTTCGGCATTATGATTGGCGGTCTGCTATGATCACCGCCAATCGCCGCACGTACTTGAGTCCTCAGCCAAATTTGGCTGACATGATGTCAACATACTTCATTGACGGGATCCACGAAAGGTCCTGACTCCACGGACGGACAGTGGTACACGCGGAGCTATCAAACGGCTGATCAGCAATGTTCGGCAGAGGTTGATGGTGGTTTCCACCCTCAGTTCGATAGTTTGCACCGGAATCCAGCGGAAACCAGTGGCTTCGCCAATTCCCAACGGATTCTACCGGATTTCACTGAATACTTTCCCTGCCGGTTTCCGCTGGAACTGAGTCTGATTTTCCGAATTGAACCATGTTTAAAAAATATCGAACTATGCACTCTATCCTGCTACTTCCACTCGTTCAATGAAGAAAAAAAAAACAATTCTACATTTCTGTCAATGAAAAGCTTCGCCAGTAGCCAGCCAGAATCACGGATGTTTGTTTGGGTTGAAACGTGTCTGCGCCAACGTTCAACTTTAATGGAAAAAGTAATCATGTACTTTATCATTTGGACATTGGCTCAATGATACACGCTCAGCACCCGATATTATTCAGTTATATTGCCCTAATTATGAAGAATCCTGAAACAAACCTTTTCTGGCCAGAATGCCCCGAACTCCAGCAAAATCCGCTAGAGTTCACCGGGTTGGATCACCGGGTTTCCCTGGTGATTAGTGGATCACCTGGAGATCACTCAGACCGTCGCCAATCACCATCTACCGATGGCCACCAATGGCCACCAGTAACCACCGGTGGCCGCCAGCGGCTTTGTTAGTTGGGGGTGTATTACTCTCCACGGATGTCAACGCTCCTCGGCAAACTTCGTTGACAGGGGCTGTGAATGCAGTGATGGTCCATAGCACGCAGAACTCGAGGAAGTGCGATACATATTCATGATTTAATTGGGGCATCCACAGGCAATTACGCGATGAACATGGCTAAACTCTAGTAGTAAGCAGCGTGCCGTCTACAAATCAAAACAAAAGACTGGTTGAAAACAATATGATAGAGCTGAGCAGGAAGACAGGGAATTCTAAGGGGGAGACGGAAGAAAAAGCAGCATTATGGTGAGCTGGCCGACTTTCGTGGTGGACGGTCGGGTTGAAGGATACACCTCGCACGCATCTAAGCCCTTCGCATAACCCCGGCAGCTATCAATGCTTCATAGGCAGCAATTTCTTTAGCGGACTTTTGGGATCCAGCGTACCCACGGCCGTATTCGACATTATTCACTGAAAAGAGATTAGAAAATTTCGACAAGCTATATAATCGGGGGTATGAGGGGAGTGTATTCACCGTAGGCAATAGCGGTCCACAACGGGTTGTCCTGACGGCCGGTCCACGAAGTTTCATACGAGACGGTCCATCCATACGCTTGTGCCGCGTTGTTCAAACGGTTTCTATAATGTGGTTGTTGTTCTTAAATACATCAGCACGGAATCAAGAGAGGGTTTTACTGGAGAACGCACGAGACATTGTTGGCACAAGAGGCGAGGTGATACTGAGGAATGCATGGAAAGTTGCCTTCCAATTTATACGAGACGGTGAGCGGTTGAAGAATGCGTGTAGCCCCTCCGGGCAGTTGAGGTTGAAGAGCAGATACATTGCTACCCGTCTAACAGCTTGGGGAAAACAAATCCTGAGACTCATCGTGATTCATGGAATATTGTTGAGCGGGATCGATTAATCGGGAATGTCAATCCAACTTTCTTTTGTTTTCGGTGAAACGAACATGAAGAACTGGCTGAGAAATCAATAAATTTGGGCAAAGAGGTGTACGAGGACAGCCTATCGGAGACTTTACTCCATTCCCTTCGTTCATGCACAACGATCCCGAATATGAAAACCAGAAGTAGCTGCTAGGAGATTTCACAACGGCTCGGAGCATGTGTTTGGCGGTGGGTTTCCTCCTCCAACAATGCAGTGGATGGCGAATTTTTCGAGCTGTGGGATACAGCGCGAAAGAAAGGGTCCAGATACCTCCAAGGAAATTGAAATTCGGTTAATGGATGCATACCCATTGTAGAATGGAGCACAGGGTGGAGTTTCAACCAAAAGGGCACAGCCGTACGTACATTCGCGTTCTTCAAATTGAAGAACTGCGATGGGTTTATTCCGACAAAGCGTGAATAGCAGATAGGCCTGCGCGTAACCAGGCGGGCCTGATTCTACGGTGCGTGTGGGTGCAGTATTGTGAAATCGAACAAATCACAAACGCAATCGTGCTTGATTCCGCCAGTTTAGGTCTCGGTAGGCCGTGAAAGTAACCTAAGCTGTAAAAGTGACGGTGAATCAATATTTCCAGTTATGCGCATCAATACGATACATACTTGTTCGTCACCTGTATATCGGTTCTATAGCAGAGACTAGCGCATCAATACACTCTGCATTCTCCAAGCGATAAAACTTATAGATGACTCAATCAGCGACAGGTTGAAGTTTCGCGGTTACACGTGGACGCGAAGTTTGGGCGCTTAAATTCCGAGCGACTCGGTGCTTCGGTCCTAAAAAATCTTCGGACAAATCTAGGGCGGCGCTCATAGCATGGGAAAGGTACCCGCAAAGGCAATGCGGATCACTCCTTCGTTCTCGAATGCGAATACAATTCAAAATTGGAGGCAGACGAGTGCACCAATGACAGTAGTTCGGACACCCCATCAGGGAAAACCTCCTTCGCTAATCTCTTCGCTTCTCTTCTCTCTCTTTATAAAATTAAAAGCCTGTCTGTCGGAAGCCTTTTCGAACTCCGCTATCAGCACTCCAATTCCTCTTACGAGATTTTGCCGCCGTTTAGCGCCAACCTTAGCGCCCACCAATCGCTTCTTTAGCCGCAGTGGTGGGCCACTTCGCGGCCCACCGCGCTCTTGTAAAATTAAGCCTGTCTGTTGGAAGCCTTTTCGAACTCCGCTATCAGCTATCAGCACTCCAATTCCGCTTCCGAGATTTTGATGCCATTTAGCGCCAACCTTAGCGCCCACTGATCGGGGCCCAGGTTTCAATTTAGCCGAAGTGGTGGACTGCGAAGCGGCCCACCGCGCTCTTGTTTAGTCTAAATTAGGATAATTTAGATCGGTGGTCCCGAAATTGAAAAAATCTGTCTGAATCCAGATAGTTTTGGTCAAATTTGGGGAATCTTGAGCGAATTAGGTTGGCTAGTGGTCCAGTGAAGATGTTCAAAACTATGTTGCATATGCATGTCGATCGGTTACAGAATTAACAAAGAATTTGAACACTGCTCTAGAACATTACTGGATGTCCAATCCGGTGGTGCAACAGGTCCAAATTTGGGTATCAGCTGAATGCTTTGCCGAATGTTGGAGATTGGGATGATGATAGCAAGCCGCTCCCCCATGTCTGAATGATCTTTGAACTTTATAAAACGGATGCCGTGGGTTTGGCCGTGAGGAAAATGAAGAGAACCATTCAACATATGCCAGATACGTTGGGGCCTCTATCCCGGACAGAAAGACAGTCTTGGCAGCATGCGGAGGGATTGAAAATATAACGCGGACTTGAGCGACACGATACCCTGGCACCAGTCAGTACTAATTGCATCTTTAATGCTTGACGCACCATCGGTCCCAGTCAGTCCACCATCCTTTACATTGACCAATATCGTGTCAAATCGCCCAGGTAAAGCACCGCCCGTCTTCAATTTTCCGAGAGGGCTCAACCTGGACGGAATCAACAAGTGGAATATGGAGAAGCGTCACCAGAAAATAGATCAGGTGTCGTAAACTTCAGCCGACTATACACAGCAACGGCGTTGAATGGGCAATGCGGATCACTCCTTCGTTCTCGAATGCGAATAAAATTCAAAATTGGAGACAGACGAGTGCAACAATGACAGTAGTTCGGACACCCCGGGCCTACGCACACACGTCAATTCATTTCAACAAGAGACAAGAGAATTTTTGGGAACGATGCGTCTGGCCTCGGTTTTTTTTCCATCTTCAATCCTACACCTAGATATGGTCATAATCGGTAAGTGCTGGCGAGATGCAGGCCACAGCCACTGGTGACCGCATGCCTGATCAGCCACTGGGTGGCTCCCGGTGGCTACTGCAAGTTCTCTATTTCCATTGAAGTTGAACATTGATGCAGACGCGTTTCACGACTCAACATAAACAAACGTCTGTGATCCTGGGTGGCTGCTGGCGAAACTTTTCACAGGAAGAACAAGGTAGATTTTTTTCCCCCGTTGAACGAGTGGAAGTTGTAGGCGCGCATAGCTCGACATTTTGTGGACATAGTTCAATGCGAAATATCAGACTCAATTCCAGCGGAAGCTAGTGGAAACCAGCAGGGAAAGTATCCAGTGAAAGCCGATGGAATCTGTTGGGAATCAGCAAAGCCACTGGTGTCCACTGGATTCCAGTGCAAACCATCGAACTGAGAGTGGAAATCACCATCAACCGCTGCCGATCAGCCGTCTGATAGCTCCATGTGTATTACTGGATGCTTTCCTAAATGCAAGGTATCAATGCTGCGAAAATGGTTGCTGATACGTCTGATTTCAAGCGTGTGGAAATGAGACTTGAAACTTGTTGAATCGGCTTACACTTCGGCATTGTCGAAACGAGTCGTTTCGGCTCACATTTCCACTCATACAAAACCCATGCCGAAACTACTCATTTCAGATGAGTGGAAATTTATTTGACCGGCCGCAGATCAAATTTCTGCGCACCCGAAACGAATGCTTTCGGCATGAATTTTGGATGATCAGAAATGTGAGCCGAAATGACCCGTTTCAATGACGGCGAAATGTAAGCTGATTTGACAAGTTTCTGCTTTCGTTTCCACATGCTAGAAAGCAGACATATCAGCGGCCATTTCAGCAGCGTTGATATCTTGCATTTTGGGAAGCGTTTCAACGCTGCCGAAACGCATTCCGATACCTTTGGTATTGTTGGCCACAAAATCCATCAAAATTGATTTCTGCTCAGTTGATTTGTCCAGTTTCTAATGCAATTTCCAATGAATGCATGCTCAATCTGAAACTTTACAAGAGCGCGGTGGGCCGCGGAGCTGCCCACCACTTCGTCTAAAGAAGTTGCAATTGAGTCCAGATCCCAAAGATGATGGTGGGCGCTAAAGTTGGCGCTAAATGACGGATTGGAGCGCTGACAGCAGATCTCTAGAGTTTGAAAAGGCTTTGGACAGACGGACAGCCAGAAGTTTCTTTTCTTTTTTTTTTTTTTCTGGAGCGTTTAAGTAATAACACTTAGTCTGCAATGCATTCCAAGTGCATCCGCGGAGTGGACTGGGTGTTAACCAGTAAAACCGGGATAGTGTCCAGGAGGAAATGCCGTTACGCACAGGGATCAATACCTTCGTGTGGGACTCTGGGCTAAGTATAATCTCGGCTCCAGATCTTTCACGGGGATAACTGAGACCACTGGATCAAAAGTTCACAAGCAGGCATCAGTCGGTCAAGATCTGGTGCATTTTAACCGCAGAGGTTGCGCTAGGACAAATCAGTCACATTCGTAACACCCGGTAATAGTACGTGACTTACCTTTGGAGGCGGCTTCGCCTGTTTTGGTGCATCAATTCGATTGGAATCGAGACAAGACAACCACTGGAATCCTGAAGAACCCCCCCCCCCCCCCCCCCCCAAAAAAAAAAAAAAAAAAAAAAGGCAGAGATCTGGCAAAACCCGTGATGTCACCCGTTTGCTGACAAAACCTCGCCGGCTAAAATGCACCCAGACGTTCCAGGGCAGTCTCCCGCGATCAAATTATTTCATCAAAACTGCCTCAACATCTCGACATCCCTTTTTGGACGACTGCCCGCGAGCACAGCGAGCGGAAACTGCCCGTGAACGTCTGGGAACGAGAATAACTAGAATCCCCTCAGAATTAATCCAGTCAACCGGCAGTGAATCTTCATCAGCTAGCGTACCGCTCCACGGACAGACAGAAATTATTTTATAAATAGGGTGAAATGTTCGACTCAATTTAACCTGGCTGGAAATTAAGCCAATCCCGATGTGCATAGCACGCAGAACTCGAGGAAGCGCGATACAATTATTCATGATTGAATTCGGGCAATTACGCGATGAACATGGTTATGCTATAGGCGCAGTCTAGAAAACGAATCAAAGGAAATGACCGCAAACAATTAAGGTGGAAAGAGCAGGAATTCTATGGACGGGGGAGAAACCAGGGTCCAGGATTATGGTGTAATATTCGAAGAGCTCGCCGAGTTTTGTGATGGGCGAGTGTGTTCGTAACCTCGAACACGTCTAAGCCCTCAGAATCCTCAAAGCTATCAAGGCCTCCTTGGCCGCAGCTTCCTTGGCGTACCCTTTGGACCCAGCGTTGCCACGGCCGCGTCCAATATTATTCACTGAAAAACGATTAGTAAATGCCGACAGGCAACATTACCGGTATGTTAAGGGGAAGTGTATTCACCGTTGGCAACAGCGGTCCACAACGGGCTGTCCTGACGGCCGGTCCACGAAGTTTCATATGAGTGGGTCCATCCATAAGCTTGTACCACGTTGTTCAACCAATTTCTATAATGTTCTTCTGCTTGAATGCATTAATACGACGGAGTGCAGAGAGAAACCTTTACTGGAGAACGTACTACTAGTGTTCGAAGACATGAGAGGCGGGGGGATACTGAGGAATGCATGAAAAGTTGCCTTAGGTTTCCGACCGACTAAAACGCGGATCGGTGCGCGGAAGACATTATTGTCCCGAAGCCTTCGAAAACGTTTTGTGGTGGTATTGAGAACTTGAGGCATCATAGGGACTGTCTTAGACGCGTAAAAGGCGTCGCCATTGAATCCACCCTTGAGTTCAGCCCAAGAGACCTTCAATTTTAAAAATTTTCAGATCAGTAGTACTTGTGTATAGGCTTGTGCGCCTCGCATGCTCCATTCGAACGCTATATATTCCATGTCAAACGAGCAATAATTGAGAGAGATATGGTCAAAATACTGGGGGACACATTTTTTATGTTAAAATAAAAATTTTGATCAGCGCCCTATGTTCCCAATCCGGGCGCCTCGATGCTTCGGTCCTAAAAAAATTCCGGACAAATCTAGGGCGGCGCTCATAGCATAGGAAAGGTACCCAAGGTACCCGCAAAGGCAATGTGGATCACTCCTTCGTTCTCGAATACGAATACAATTCAAAATTGGAGGCAAACGAGTGCACCAATGACTGTAGTTCGGACACCCTACCCTACGCACACACGTCAATTCATTTCGTCTGGCCTCGGATTTTTCCCCCTATCTTCAATCCTACACCGATATGGTCATAATCGGTAAGTGTTGGCGAGATGCGGTAGAAACGGTACTGAGTATACCAAGAGTATACCGGAGCCTCACAGCCGAAAATGAACCCTGCCCGCTGTAATGACCTCATAACAGGGATGTGGGTGACAGTTGTGCATTCCAACACAGCTCACGGCGATATCAACCGGGAACTCGCGTGGTCGAGGAGTGATTCACAAACAGAACTTGTTCTGTATGTGCCTATTTGGGGGGTTTCAAAGGGGGGAGTGTCAAGAATGTCCGCTTTTGGCTTATGTAAATCGGACGGCCCCGGACCGCTGCCGGCTCGCCCTTTTCCGGTGGTCTGGACCATGAGTTTGATGTAACCCAAATGCGACCCAATGCGAGCTGGTCGACGCGTCAGCGTCGACCGAGCGAGCGTTGGGCGCCCATCTTCGAGCTCACGAAATTCCATAGAGTTCAAATTATTTGATGAACTTCAATGTTCACAAAAATTCAAGAACAAATCACAAGGTTTTACCAAGGTTTATGAAAGGAACTGACTTTTTTAAAACCTCACTGGTAAATTGTTCTGTTCAAGTTCTGTTTGTGCCACGCCGCTTGCCGGCCTCTCCCCAAATCATAATAGACACTCAAGACTCTCCGCCTCCGCCCCTTTACCTCTTTGGGACGAGCACCGCCACTTCGCAAGCTCTTTGCCGAGCTCCCGAGGAGATCAAGTATTTGTGCCAAACAAACATATCTCTTGCCCTCTGCTGCCACCTCGATGATGCTCGTAATCTCGCAGACATTCCCATTCAGCCCTTCCTCTTTTATTGAGCTTTCTCGCCGTTCCTCCGCCTCCCGCCTGCGCCCTCGGCAAACCGCAATCAAGGTGAATGTTGGCTGAGTGAACTGCAATTGGCAATAGGTGCGCAATGCACGTCGTTTTTCTTTCCTACCGTTGACCCGCCTTTACTGATTTATGTCCTTTAGGATGTTCCCAGTTCCTCGCTGTCAATCTGCTCGCTGTCCAGGCCAGCGCGAGTACACCCATTCCACCTGGTCTTTCGCAGCGCAACTACCAAACCCGCCACAGGTGACCCGCCAACCCTTTAAATGCTACCCGCTATGAAAAATTTCAGTAATGTAGCTATTTTTCTTCCGGATTGTGCTCGAATTATTGCTCTCAAGATCCAACTAATTTTGATAAATCCACGTAATATTGTGTAATAAAATGTTCATTCATGTCGCATCAAATTGGAGGTAGAGGAAAGAAATGGGGGCAGACGCGACCTCGCCAGCTGTATTTACCGTGGCGGCCATCAAATGGACTTGTGTGCAGAAATACAGAGAACGGGACGCTCTGGCACCGATATGCCGACATGCCGGAAGAGACGATGGCGGTGCTCGTCCCAAAAAGGTAAAGGGGCGGAGGCGGAATTTTCGATAGAGGCCTTGCGGTGAGCCACCAGAGGTCCCCGGACAATCAACCAAAATGCCTGATCCCAATCCAGACAAATTGGAGAAAATTTTGCGACTTTGCCTGAGTCAAATCCAGACAAAATGGCCTCCAATCGGCCCAAAAGCTCACTCAAATCCAGACGAAACCGCGCTGGCGGCGGAAAAATTTTGCCAAGTTGACCCGGTCGGGCGAAAATTTAGGAAATCCCGACAATTTTGACTGAAATTTCAGTCTAGGCCTGTGCCAATCCAGACAAAATTGTCCAAGATCTGAACACAAAACTCAGTCCAGACGAATTCGGCTTTCAGCGGAACAGGCATTTTGGTTGATTGTCCGAGGTCCTACCACCAGTAGCCACCCGGTGGTTCCCGAGGCATGCGGTGCCGGTGGCGCCTCAAATGAGACCCAAAACGAGCCACCAGACGTCACCGGGTCAGCCAGATGACGTCGCCCTGCGTAGTGGCGGTGGAGCCACCCACCACCATGCTTTGGGAGGCTACGGGTGGCTCACCGCAAGGTCTCTGATGAGTAAAATAAATCAGATTCACCCACGGCGTTAGTTTTATAAAACCCGACAGCTTCTTGTACCGTCAGTGGTGAACGCTGATAATCAGACAGCGCTAGTTTGGGATGGCAGCCAGTTGCGTTGAATGTTGAACGGAAGAAAATATCATCGGCTGAATCAGAATGAGGGTGACTTGACACAAGTTTGGAGCAGATTTCATTCCGGGAAATCCCAGAATAAAAGGTTAAATGATAGTAGGTTGATTTCAAGGTAGACACAGCGGGACGCCATGATTAAATTGAAGCAGATCAAGACAAGTGAAAAATATTGCACGGGACAACGAATGATTCTGGGGGGAAGAATTAAAAGTAATTGACAGAAGTCCAGAGAAAGCGTCAAGTCTCAATTGAGTCTCGACCACAATGAGAGCTACGACTTGATGAAGGAAAGGAGTCAGACCGAGTCAGACCTAAAATTCCATCACCGCAACAGAGCTCGAAATCGGGGCTGTGAGCAAAGTTGGAGAAATTGAATGCATTCAGGTGTGAGATCGCCTCTCGAGCCCGGGGCTATGGAGTTTGAGAGTTTGAGGAAATTGAATACATCCGGGTGTGAGATCGTTTTTGAGTCCGGGGGTATCGACGAAGTTTGATGAGAGATCGTTTTCGTCAACGGTGGGAAATCAACCAAACAGATCGAAATCACTTCAGACCTTAGCGATAGGATTTCAGGGCCGCATAGCATGAACCTAGGGGCATAACAAAGGGATCCGAGGAACGAGAGTATAGTTGAGGCGGTGGTGTACAGTCAAACCGTTTCTCTTGTTCCGTTCAGTCGATAACAAGCCGAAACGAACGAGTAATCAGGCGCTGATGTGTAGTCCCCTCTTCTGTTCAATCTCTCCTGGAATTGCTTCCAGTCCCTTGGTAATTTTCGGCGTATATATTTCAGTTTCGCCGAATGGCACGCGTGGATTCGGGACCAAAAGAGAACTGGTGCACCAAACAAGTGAGACGGATATAACAGCCGCAGCATCGGAAAACAACTTGGGGTTGGTCAGAAGAAATTGGCTACTCGCAAAGGCAAACCCGCGGACTCAAAGGACCGCCGAAAAATCTAACAGCTAGGCTGTATTGTCGAAAAGAAAAAGGGTGCAGCGTGTCCACTGATCGAAACGGAGGATATTGTAAGGGATACGCGCGGCCTGCATGCCGTCCGTAGTTGATCACACAGAATTGATCCGACTGCGGCTGCGGCTGCGGCTACACTTTCACTACGCCGCAGGTTGTTACACAATAGACAGTTTAGAGTATTTAAGTAGATAGGTATAGAGTAGTGAGATAGCTTTCTGGAATCCAACAACTCACCCACTCATTTGTGCGTCTACTGGATTTTGGGAACTCTTGCGGGGTCTGGTTTCTCTTTTGAAATACTCGGACCTCACAGATATCTCGCCCCGAGAAGAGCGGCCCAATGGAAATGCAATAACCGCAGCTCCAGGAAAAATAGAGCCGTTTGTGGCGGAGAGAAGCAGCCGGTCGGAAAACCAACAATGAAAGGAAATGCGAGAGAGTCCAACTGAGAAAGACACATGGAGTTTGTGGTGATTCGTTCCAAAAAGCTGCGCACGACGTAACTTCTAGAAATGTTGAAATGAACTTTCAGAAGCGGTCGGGCCGCCGAGACAAGGAAGAGAAGCGAAAAGGCGGGAACAAGGCAAGGACCGGTACCGTTTCGGCTATGTAGATGGGGCTTATTCAACTCGGTTATGAAATTGAACATGGACGTGACTCACAGTGCCAGTGGGTGAATCCAAAAGTGAAGAATCCTAGTAACATTGCAGCAAGCGGTGTCGGGGCCCGAGGTAAGAGATACACGAAAATGGCTTGCAGTGGGCGAATCCGAATGGGGAGAGGTCGAGTGTAGAACCCCAGTAACAGCTCAGCAAGCGGCGCCAGAGCCCGAGGTCAGCGATGGATAGATCATACCTGCAGCAGGCTGAGATATCGACGCTGCTTGGTAAGTTCCTCGTCGAGGAAAAACTTACTGTACAGCCGTTCACTTTCCCGGCAGTCCGCGCAATCGGTAAAACTGCTCTAAAAACAGGTATCCACGTTTTTGACTCTTGAAAGGTGAAATGCAATTTAAGCAAGTCTCCACCGCATATTATTCAAAACCGAAAACATACCTGGATGCTGGACGCGGCTGTTAGGCTTCTTGACATCGGAGATCGCGTTCACGAATGACCGTACGTTGCACGTACAGCTGCTCGGCTATTTGGATGAGGAGTTTTGGCAAAACCAAGTACGCCAAGGAGGAGGTACTGTACCATTTCGTTCAATTCTCCAGCACTGCTGTGACCTGTGACAGGCTGGTCCGAAATTTGGTATTCGGACACGGGTCGGGGCAGGCGTGACACTAGAAAAAAGAATTCAGACAGCCTACAAAAGGCCTTCGAAGCTTCTCATGTTGTCTATAACTGCATCAGAGGTCAGCTGCGTGTCGGAAACAGCAGAGCAGCCGATTTACTTCCCCTCCTGTCAAACTGGAGAATTCCGAGGCGTACGGCCATTCCCGTGCGCACTGTGCGCGCGAAGGGCAAAAAATTGGGTTTTTCAGCTATTTTCCGTCAATTTTGTGACTTACTTTGTTATTCGTACCAACTAGGGCTGCGGACCGTACCGTATACGGGGACGGCCGTACAATATACGGTCATACTTTTGCTCACCCGTACCGTATGCCGTCCCCGTCAACACAAATTTCGGGGGCTCGACGGTACGGCACGGCTCAAATACGGCCGTACACGGCATACGGCATCGGATGGAGTCTTTTTGATGCTCCAGAACACTACAACATTGTATTCTGGCCTTGATACTCATGCCCTGCGACATTGAATGGATAGACGATGATCCTGACTATCCTTTGGAAGCGGTAGCGACTCGGACCTAAGGCAAGTTTAAGTATGTAGTACTGACTCCTTGAATTATTCAATTACTAGTATGCCAACATCCATGCCGAGAAACTCATGACTTGTTTCAGCCAGAGAAACCGAGATTGGAACGATGCAATTCGGTGCGGAGTGTCAAAAGACCGGTTATGAAACGCTATCCCTAGCGAATTAAATTTATCCGTACAGTATTTGGGGGTTCCTTTACACACTGACGTTCCTTTACACACCCTTATAAGTCGGCCACATCTGGGTGAAATTGGGTCAAGTACATTTGTATGGTAGGCTAGGACTATATATGGTTCTGCTAGGACCTTTCTGGCACAAAAGATGGCCAATAATGGGGCGAAAACATGCCATCAAAAGTCATCAAATTTGATCAGCTTCCGACTGGCGCTCCTTTACACAGTCAGTATACATGGTTCCTGTGTCCCTAAATTCCCGAAAATATTTACCAGGCTTCAGAATAACATACAAAAAGGTTCTACCAACTCAGATTTTGAATAGCCTGCAATGCAGAAAGGGAAATCATCAAATCACATTTGCTGTGTAAAGACCCCCCCAAACACTGTAGCATGAGAACATTTGCATATCAATCAATCGTTCATCCACGTTGAATGAGAACCGTGATTTGAAACACCGTGACGCCGAGGGATATATACAACTCAACACCGCTCGCAAGTATTTGCCGATGCCGAGCCATGCCGAAGGGCCGGCCTCACACTAACGACAGTTGGGACGCCATGGCATCGCGGGGTTTGAATATTGTG
The DNA here is from genome assembly GCA_014462675.1 of Mycena sanguinolenta. NCBI lineage: Eukaryota > Fungi > Basidiomycota > Agaricomycetes > Agaricales > Mycenaceae > Mycena > Mycena sanguinolenta. Next base: position 14,503 of record JACAZH010000100.1, on the reverse strand, counting down.
ATCTTTCGGGTTGACTTCAACTCGATTCCGATGCTGTTTTCTACCCCACTTGAGGGCAGCTTTGGATTTCCGTACATACAGATTGATGCCGTATACGGCCGTCTTTTTGACGGGTATGACGGCGTATAGTACGGCCCAAGCCGTACCGTCGAAAGAGAGGATCCGAGACGCCACGGTACGGTACGGGTACCGTATTACGGGTGCCGTAAAACCGTCCAATACGGTTCGGGTCAGCAGCCCTAGTACCAACCCCCAGTGACCTGTGACATGTCCGAAATTTTTCGTACATTTGGAGGCCTGTAATGCGTGACGTCTGAATTGAACGAAATGGTACAGTAAGGCGGTGGTGTCCACTGCCACTTCATTAAGTATCGGTGTCAGCATGTTCAATAGGTAGTCTCGGTGCACAGCCTCCGACAACATCCCAATTTGGGAGCCTGTCGTGAGGCCAACCGTACCATTGCTATCAGCACTTTCCCACGATGCCCTGATGCCGCAACTTGTATTTTGTGTTGCGCAATAGCTATTCCATCTAAATTGGTGAATATATTTGCAAGGAAATTTGAGAGCTGTTAGAACAACAATATGTGATTAGCATGAATTTAAAGCAGTAAACTCAAGAATCCGAAATGCTGCTTGAATGACTGAATCGGGCAATTAGCCCCATGTAACTTCTACCTCTATGTGTACGAGAATTGAGGTGAAGATTTTGTTCATTGTGTATGATTTATTACAGAGCACCTATATTAAGCGTTTTGAGGTGTTGGTAGGCGGTAGGACAAAATGGGTGTTTGTAGAACAAATGTGTCAAGCACAGATACTGTACCATTTCGACCGTAGGTTCAGTCACAGGTCACACCGGACTTTTTTGATGTGTTCAAAAATCGCTGTTATTCAAAAGAAAATTTATCGGCCATCCCGGAGATCGAAAATTTCCAAATCGCTGAACCTACGGTCGAAATGATACAGTAGGGGCAATTTCTCGATTCGAGGCATGTCAGAACTGAGGAGAGCTAAGGTCTGGGTGTCACATCATTGTTAAGTACACTTCTAGGAACTACTGTGAATATTTTCGCCAATTCCTGAGACTGGGACAGTTCCAGGTCTCCCTTCCGAATTGTCGCCCGCACTCGATCGTGGATTACCAAGCCGGTGATTTCCGTAGTCCACATGATGCGTCATTTTCTGTGAATTCGTATGCGAAGCGAACGCGGTACCAACCACGCTAAGCGCCCATTTTTCTGAATTCTGCTGTCTCGGAGAGAGCCCATACATGAATTCTTTCAGAGACTGGGCACCCAAAGGTATCTACATCTTGGTTCTCGAAATGTGCTTGAACGAAATGTCCAGTCCCAGGGATGCCCGGAGGGCCATTTGAATTTAGATGGAATAACTACAATACAAGTTGCGGCAGGTAAGGCGTACATCGTGGGAAAGTGCTGACAAAGGACTGATACGTGTCGTGAGACGCTGAAGCAGTGAAGCCGTCTTCACCTATTCTCGTGCTGTCTTGTCTTTGTGGAGGAGCGTCTGTGCCTCTAGATATTCTATCGTCCTTCTTCCTCCCTGATTGATACCTAGAGCCCTTTCACTGCCTTGCACATATACTGATTCGTTATTTCCCAGCGACGCCTCCGCATCTCCCCGCTCACCACCCTCGGAGCTTCGCAGTGTCACTTCGCACCCCGTCCACCGTTTCTCGACTCTGCGTTCGAAGCCGCCAGTAGTCCATCTGTCGGCACATGCGCGTCCCATGCCACGTATGACCGACGGCGACGAAGTGGACTTGAATAATCCGAATATTCGACGATGGCGACTTCGATGGTTGATGCCATGGCGGTGAAGGTACGGCGACGCGGTCAGGCACGCAGGGCAGCTTACAGCTTGCTGCCACCTGCAAACGCCTCAGCCTTGTCTCAGTCTCGTACACGCGGCTCCCTACAAGCCTTGACCTCCTCAAGCTCTTTTACGCCCGCTGTCTGCTCTGTGGGTTCTCACTTCCCTCTTCTCGCGACTGGCATCCTTCATCACCTCTCTCACTGTCTCCATGCGCATCCGCACTATACGCGCTTTCCTCGCATAGCTTCTACGTCCCCGGATCGAAGGAGACTTCGACCGCCTCAACGCTCAACGCGCTGGTCATCCGATACTTTTGATCAATCGCCACTGCCCGGGTGAGGAACTCGACGCACGAGCGGGCGAAAGCAGTAGGGGCAGGCGGTGGGAAGAGACGGGTGCGAGGGTAGCGGGAGCGAGTATCGCGGAGCGCGATCGCAGGCACCGTGCGATCTGGGTACAGCGGGCTTCGCGGCGCATTCGCCGCTGTGTACGATGCGGAGTCGATCGAGCGCCTCAGCTGTGTCAGTCTTCTCTTCCCGTCGACATCAGCGCTCAACCTCCACCTCCGCACGCAACATCCTCCGCTGGGCGTCGCGCCTTGAGCACCTGCCCGATCATGTCGTGCTTCCGCGTCGCGCGCATTATCGTTGTTCTCTGCTTTCACTTTTATTCCTCGACTTCGCCCTCGGCGTGCCTGCCACTTCGGGCAGGACACTCACGGCGACGTTCTCCTTGGGTGCATGATCGTCGCGGCGCATGTGTACGCCCTCCGATTCTTGGCGCCTTTTTTGTCGTCCATTACTTCATCCTTCATCCTTGATCGCGACCCCGAGATCGTGTATTTCTGTGCCGCCCTCCGCAACCGCTCCTGGAATTTTTCCCGTTCCGCACTTCGCTTTTGCTGGGATGCGGTAGTACTGTCTCTCGTATTCGGCGGACGCAGCCCTGCTACCCATTTCCCTCCCGCCATCCGATATGACGACCACATTCATGGCGACAACGCTCTATCGAGCCACGACGATGCGAGCGTGAATGGCTGAGTGGATGGACAGACGCGGACGCCTCGCCATGCAAATTTCTGTTTATTCTCTCTCTGGCTATGCGGATGGACGAACAGATATGTATATATGCAGCTAGACAGATACATACATGCATACGCTCAGTTACCAATACAGTCGATACTACATCTAGATGATATTTCGGTCGCTATGCTATGTATCGAGTAGCGTCTGTAGATACATCGATAATGAAAAGGCAGGCGAATCGTCGGGGCGCGAGGGTGTCGCGCCGCACGTTTGTCAAGTACCAAACGTTCAACGCCGCTGGTTCGTGAACGCGTCAATAAGCATGTCCAGGCGATGCCCGCTCGCACGGCCAAACGTCTGATCTCTACCGCCTACAGGTTCGCGACAAGGTCGTCCTGCACGACACCGACAAGGTCAGCTTGGAGAAAGCACAGAGACGGAACGAGCTGCGTACCTTCGCCACGGCATTCATCCCCTGCTCATCTACGCCTAGCTTGGTCCTCTGCTTCGTTCTCGGGGCCCTCCAAATGGTCGACACTGTGCGCCGCTCCCGCGCCTCCGCCGCACTAAGTAACTTCATTCCGACCCGTGCTCTTCCTACAGCCCGACCGCTTCTCACCGGCAGCAGGAGGACCTTGATGAGTCCGCTCCATCAACAATCTTGATCTGCGGGTTCGCAGCTTTGACGATCTATCAATGCACACATCGTTAGTCGGTCGTGGAGAGGGAGGTGACGAAGTGATCATACGCACCCTCGGGGTATGCAAGTGAGAGCGGCGAGTGCGACGTGTACGGATGGGAGGCAAAGCAGTATGCAGGGTTCGTCGGGATCCACGAGGTCGTAATGGTAGTAGGAGATTAGCGTAACTTCGGAAGGACATGGTACGAGCTTGAGGTGCTAGAAAGTAGAGCTGGTCAGTCCCTACGGAGAGGATTGTTTGCATGGGAGGACGTACGAAGAACGACTGAACGCAGCCTTGCGCTCACGACGAGTCTGACGCGCTGCGCAATCGCCAGCGGAGGATTGTGCTCTGAAGCGTAAGTTTCAGTATCGTGGAACAACGAAGGGAGACGCACGGAGCTATCAAGCGGCTATTCGGCAGTGGTTGATGGTGGTTTCCCCCCTCGATGGTCTGCACCGGATCCAGTGGCCTCGTCACTTCCCACTGGATACCTTCCTTGCTTGCTTTACTGGTTTCCGCTGGAATCGACTCCCGATACTTCGGATTGACTCGTGTTCAAAAATGTCGAACTAACCGCTCTGGCCCCCTCCTTCCACTCGTTCAGCGGAAAATTTTAAAAAAATTTACGTGAAAAGGGTTCGCCAGCAGCCGGCCAGGGATCACAGACGATTGTTTGGGTTGAGTCACCGTGAAACGCGTCTGCACTCAACATTCAATTTCTATGTAAAAAGTGATCATGTACCTTATCATTTGGATATTGACTCAATCATACACGCACAAGTACCCCAATTCTGGGGCCGATTATTCCGAGTTGCATTGCCCTAAATATAGAAAAGCGCTAAAAACTAACCCTTTTCTGGCCAAAATCCGCCGGGTTCCAGCAAAATCCACTTGGAGTGAGTGGACTCCCTAGACATCATTGCATCATGCCAAAGACCGCCGCCAATCACCATCTACCGATGGCCACCAATGGCCACCGGTGGTTACCGGTAGCCGCCAGCGGCTTTGCTAGCGGCGATGCTTTCTTCTTTTTTGGGCGATTATCATCAATTTTGCAAACAGCTGTAAAAATACAGAGTCATATTCGCACACGATTAGGAACTAACATCCGGTGCCTGGGCTTCAATTCACACTTTCAACCGTGAGACTTTGTGTCTGTGACAGTGATTGCTCTGGTAGTGGTACCAACTTGGGAAAGTGTCTATGTGACACGAGCAGATTTCTCATTCTCATGATTAGGGGCAGTCAGACTAGGTGCTTCAAATGCGCTTCGGCCATGTGTTTCAAATACGCTTCAAGGATTTATTTTGGATCAGAAGCGTGGGAGAAGCATCAGTCTGTTCTAACCGCCCCTTTTCAAAATGTGTTTCACCTGTGCTTCAAATGTGCTTCAAGTAGAACTAGGGATCCGCCGAAAGCGCAATGTTGCTCGCGAAGAGCACATCGTAAGCATGATGACATTCTCCTCTTTGGGGACACAAATTTTATATCCTCCTTCCCCCAACCTTCCCTCATGATTGTGGTATTGGCAGAAAGCGGGCATTGAGGGCTTTCTTTTGATTCACTTTTCATCGCCATACACGCAGAATTGAATGGGTTTGAAAGTATTTCGTCCAGAAAGGACCGTCAGCCACTGCGCCGAACATTTATCCTTGTTATCCGCCTCGCCTCAGCCCTCTGCCAGGTCACGTGCGTTAGAGAATAATTGCTCGCTTCGCTCGCAATAAGTTGTCGGTCATCAAAATTCATGTGAAGCGTTTTTGAAGCGCATTTTGAAGCGTGTTGAAGCGCCTCCAAAGGCGTTTCGTCGTTTCAAAGGTGCTTCGGGATTTATGTGTTTTTCCCACGATAAAGAAATTCAAACACCTGCTATAAACGCACCTAGTCTGACTGTCCCTGTTAAATCTGATCATTTCTGGTCCACACGCACGCTGCAGACGTCTGTTCTTGCTTGACGAAGAAGATATGGTCCAAAGCACGCAGAACTCGAGGAAGCGCGATACAATTATTCATGATTGTCTGCAGGCAATTACGCGATGAACATGGTTATGCTATAGGTGCAGTCTAGGAAACGAATCAAAGGAAATGGCCGCAAACAATAAAGGTGGAAAGAGCAGGAATTCTATGGATAGGGGAGAAACCAGGATTATGGTGTAATATTTGAAGGAGTTTTGTGATGGGTGAGTGGATTCATAACCTCCAACGCGTCTAAGCCCTCAGAACCCCCAAAGCTATCAAGGCCGCTTTGCCGCAGCTTCCTTGGCGTACCCTTTGGACCCAGCGTTGCCAAGGCCGTATTCAATGTTATTCACTGAAAAACGATTAGTAAATGCCGACAAACAACATTAACCGGTATGTGAAGGGGAAGTGTATTCACCGTAGGCAATAGCGGTCCACACCGGCTGTCCTGACGGCCGGTCCACGAGATTCCTATAATTGGGTCCATCTACAAGCTTGTACCGTGTTGTTCAACAGATTTCTATAATGTTCTTCTGCTTGAATGCATTAACACGACGGGTGCAGAGAGAAATCTTTACTGGAGAACGTACGACTAGTGTTCGAAGACATGAGAGACGAGGGGATACTGAGGAATGCATGGAAAGTTGCCTTCAATTTAGCTACGAGACAGTGAGCGGTCGAAGAATGTGTGTAGCCCCTCCGGGTAGTTGAGGTTGAAGAGCAGATGCATTCCTATCCGTCTAACAGCTTGGGGAAAACAAATCCTGAGACTCATCGTGATTCATGGAATATTGTTGAGCGAGATTGATTAATTGGGAATGTTCCCTTTTTGTTTTCGGTGAAACGAACATAAAGAACTGCCTACAGACTTGCCTGAGAAATCAATAAATTTGGGCAAAGAGGTGTACGAGTACAGCCTACCGGAACTTACTCTCTTCCCTTCGTTCATCACACAACGGTCCCGAATATGAAAACCAGAAGTAGCTCTAGGAGATTTCCCAACGGCATCAGAGCATATATTTGGCAGTGGGTTTCCTCCAATAATTCAATGGATGTCGAATTGTTCGACGCGAAAGAAGGAAAGGGTCCAGATATCTCCAAGAGATGAAATTCAGCCAATCGATGCACACCCGTATTAGAACGGAGAATGGGGTGAAATCTCGACCAAAAGTGCGCAGCCGTAGGTTATTCGCGTTCTTACAGCTATTTGCGGAACATAGGGCGCCGATCAAAATTTTGTTTTAACATAAAAATGTGTCCCCCAGTATTTTCATCATATCTCTCTCCATTATTGCTCGTTTGACATGGAATATATACCATTCGAATAGACATGCGAAGCACACAAGCCTATACACAAGTATCTTGATCTGAAAATTTAAAAAATTGAAGGTCTCTCGGGCTGAACTCAAAGAGTGGATTCGATTGCGACGCGTTTTACACGTTTAAGACAGTCCCAATGATTTTTCAAGCGCACAGGAGCACAACGGAGCGTTTTTGAAGGCTTCGGGATATAAATAATGCGTTCCACGTGCTGATTCAGATTTTATTCGGTCAGTCACCTTGAAATTTTCAAGATCGTAGAATAGCACGAACTTGTATATGGGCAAGCTCGCCTCAAATGCCTCATTCTAATGGCCTATATATCAGGGTAAACGGACAAGAATTGAATGATATATGGGTGAAATACAAGGATGTTGCTCGGCGCCTAATAGAGACGTTGCGGTAGCCACCGGTAGCCACCTGGTGGCTGATCAGGCATGCGGTCACCGGTGGCTGTGGCTGATTTGGTGGCTGGACTTATGTCTTCGTCCTTTGGCAAGTAGCTCTACTATTGCTTCTATTGGTTGCCCCAGGCCCACCAAAGTTAGATTTGACTAGTCCATGACCAATCACTGCGTTCAAGCCCTCCCTAGACTCAGCCTCAGTCCAGGTTGCTAGACACAGCTAGGCAGAGCAGCTCTGTGGAGGCACCTACACATATTCTGTATAGCTCTGTATAGGCCCGTCTATATCTGTGTAGCTGTGTATAGTCCAGCCGAGGTGTGTGTAGCTGACTCTAGGACTGACTAGCAACCTCAACAGACTCCCATTTCTCATAATATGGTGTTCTAATAATTTTACAGTATTCCATCGTTGTTATTCTCATATATCTCTTCATGAAACCATAGCCGAGCTCTTTTGAACTCAACGACAACGTCACTGATTTACAGCATTGGTATTGATGCGGTGATGCAATGCCGCATAATTCGAGCTCAAATTAAGGACAAATACAAACAAGTACTCGATACATCGTATCTAGGTAAAAAATTTGCCATAACGATGTCAGCATAGGTCAATTTAGGTGAGTGTAGTCACCTACGTATGCCTATACAGACCTTGCATCATCTGGACAGCGTCTGTGTAGCCAAGCTACACTTGCCTGGACAGGGGCTACATCTACCTGGACACAATTGTGTCTAGATGTGTGTAGTTAGACTAGACAGGGCCTGTGTAGCAACCTACACTTGCCTTTACATGGCTACGAAAACCTGGACAGACCTCTGTCCAGGGACGCTCTGAACGCAGTGAATCCATAGCTTTCTGTTCAAAACAATAAAAATGTTTCGTCAATTCCTCAGAATTGAGTGGTGAGCAAGGCAGGTAAGCCCTATGTTGACTCCAGGATGGCTTCCAGACAGGGAATATAGGATCTGATGTCCTCACAGGACAGATTAGGGCAGCCACCGGATCAGCCACAGCCACCAGTGACCGCATGCCCAATTAGCCACCAGGTGGCTACCGGTGGCTACCGCAACGTCTCTAATGTTCCGCAAACAGATGTAAAATTGAAGAACTGCGATGGGTTTATTCCGACAAAGAGTGGATAGCAGATAAGCACGCACATAACCAGGCAGGCCTGATTCTACGGCGCGTATAGGTGCAGCCTTGTGAAATCGAACAAATCACAAACACAATCGAGCTTAATCCCGCCAGTTTAGGTCTCGGGTAGGCCGCAAAAGTAGACGAAGCTGTAAATGTGACTGTGAGTCAATATATCTAGCTATGTGCATCAATACGATACATACTTGTTCGTCACCTGTATATCGCATCAATATACTCTTCATTCTCCGAGCGATAGAACTTGCAGATGACTCAATCAGCAACAGGTTGAAGTTTCACGGATACCCGTGGACGCGAAGTTCGGGTGCTTACAGCTGCTTGCGGAACATTACAACTGTTCCGGAAAATAATGAGACTGATCAGTTTTTTCTTCCGATCGTTCCCAGAATGGGAAGCAACCTACTTCTGCCCTTCACTGGCGCCGGTGGCACCTGGATCTGGATAATATATGCAAAATATATGCTCTCCGAGACTGAGAAACATCATTCGGACATTCTAGGTCCACCCGACGAGCGGAAGAGTCATGTTTGCGTGAGATCGGTCATAATCGGCTCGATCGCCGACCAAGGCCCGAGTCCAAAATGGGAACGATCAAAATCATGTAGGCGCCGATCAAAATGTTTGTTTCAACATCAAAGCCTTATATTTGATATATAGGCCGTTAGAAAGAGGCATTAGAGGCAATCTTGCCCATATCCAAGCTCGTGCTATTCTAACATCTTGGAATTTCAAGGTTTCCGACCGAATGAAATCCGGATCAGTGCGTGGAAGACATTATTTATGTCCCGAAGCCTTCGAACATGTTCTGTGGCGGTCTTGAGAACTTGAAGCATCATTGGGACGCCTAAAACGCGTCGCCATTAAATCCATCCTTGAGTTCAGCTCAAGAGACCTTCAATTTTTTTAAATTTTCAGATCAGTGGTACTTGTGTATAGGCTTGTGTGCCTCGCAAGCCCCATTCGAATGGTATATATTCCATGTCAAACGAGCAATAATTGAGAGATATATGATGAAAATACTGGGGGACACATTTTTTTATGTTGAAACAAAATTTTTGATCCGCGCCCTATGTTCCCAAGTCCGGGCGCCTCGATGCTTCGGTCCTAAAAAATTTTCCGGGCAGATCTAGGGCGGGAGGAGGTATGGGAGGTTTAAAAATAAGGCAATCTTCCCGAGCGAGTTTGGCCAGGGCCAGCAGGCTGAGAATAAACCACCGATGATGGGCCTTGGATAGTGGGCGTCAATCAGACATCCCAGTAAGTTCAACATTGCGCATACCCTATCGGAGTAAAGCGCAAGGGAAGTAATCGAAATCGTACCTCTGAGGATGCAAAGGCAGCGCTCATACCATAGGAAAGGTACCCGCAAAGGCAATGTGGATCACTCCTTCGTTCTCGAATGCGAATACATTCTAAAATTGGAGGCAGACGAGTGCAACAATGACAGTAGTTCGGACACCCGGCCTCGCACGCAGTCAATTCATTTCAACAAGAGACAGAGAATTTTGGGAATGACGTGTCATGGCCTGAGTTTTTTCTCCATCTTTAACCCTACACTTTGGATATGTGTCATAATCGGTGGGTGTTGGCGAGATGCGGTAGAAACAGCACTGAGTATACCGGAGCCTCACAGCCGAAAATGAACCCGTGCCCGCTGCGTTCCCTGCGGTTAAACCAAAAGTTGCAATGACCTCACAACAGGGATGTGGGTAACAGTTGTGCATTCCAACACAGCTCAAGGCGATATCAACCAGGAACTCGCAAGGTCGAGGAGTGATAATAGAAACCCTCCGGTGAGCCAGTAGCCACCCACTCGAGACATTCCGCCTCCGCCCCCTTTACCTTTGGGACTAACACCGCCACTCGCTTTTCGACAGCTCGGCAGCTCAAGTCTCTTGCCGAGATCCCGAGCTTTGACAAGCCTCTCGACCAAACGATGGCGCCCAAACATCACGTCTCTTCCTCTCCCTCCACCTCGCTCGCTTAACCTCCTCCTTGTCCCATGCACGGCTCAGCTTCGTGGTTTTTCATTCGGCTCTTGTTGTAACCCCCTGGTATATTTGCAGCCCCTAAATGGAGTCGCCGCCAAGGGAGGATCATTCGGACGCGGAGCGACCTCGCCGTACGTATTTCATGCATTTGTTGGAATACGAGTTCGCCGCTCGCTATCTCCGATGTCATTGGTTGTCAAATCAAGCTATAGGTACTCTCCTCCCTCTGGTTGTCGTAATTAATGCTTCATTCACACTTTATCAGTCGTACCAACTTTGTATAAGTAGTCTGTAGATTTGAACAATTCCCGTGCGTTTGCAAACGGGTTTACTAACATCTGGATTGATCTCTTTGATTCCAACACATTTTGATCCCGGCCTTTTGAAACTCGTTCCTGCAAATCTTACTCTTATATTTTTGCATGTTGTAAGTGCGACGGACACTCAATCCTTGCGTGCATGCCGACTTTCCCGAGATACTTAGATGCGCTGACTCACCCCGGTATACGAGCGAGCTTGCACGGTTGTTCCGCAGGGGGAAAGTCTTCTGTCGGTCGTGCGGGGATCAGATAGCTGGCATCCGCATACTTTCGTCATCTTCACGTTGTATACCTCCCCTTTCATCTATTTTACTGACTGTCTTTGTTATCTTACTACAAATGCATTTGTTTTCGGTTTGCATCTTATGAATTAAGTTACATACTGCAGCTGAGGAAGACCTCCCAGCGAGCCAGTAAAATGTATTCGCCACATCGCTCCACGCCTTGCTTGAGACCTATACGACTTCCCGAAAATGGACAGCCAAAAGCGGACGGCGGCACATCGCAGCACAAAACAATGTGCCAATGTGCCGAACAAGCCAGTGGCGATGCGCATCCCGAAATGGTAAAGGGGGCGGAGGCGGAATTTTCGCGACTGCTAGCCACCCGGTGGTTCCCGAGGCGGTATCGGTGGCGCCTCAAATGAGGCGCACCACACCCAAAACGAGCCACCAGACACTGCGTCAGCCACCGGATGACGTCGCCCTGCGTAGCGGCGGTGGAGCCACCCACCACCGCATGCTTCGGGAGCCACCGGGGGGCTACGGGTGGCTCACCCGCAAGGTCTCTAATGAGTAAAATAAATCAGATTCACCCACCGCATTAGTTTTATAAAACCCGTCAGCTCCTTCTACCGTCAATGGTGAACGCTGATAATCAGACAGCGCTAGTTTGGGATGGCAGCCAGTTGCGTTGAACGTTCAACGGAAGAAAATATAATCGGCTGAATCAGAATGAGGGTGGGTGCCTGACACAATTTTGGAGCAGATTTCATGACGGGAAAACCCAGAATAAGAGGTTCAATGATAGTAGGTTGGTTTCAAGGTAGACACAGCGGGACGCCATGATTAAATTGAAGCAGATCAAGACAAGTGAAAAATATTGCACGGGACAACGAATGATTCTGGGGGGACGAATTAAAAGTAATTGACAGAAGTCCAGAGAAAGCGTCAAGTCTCAATTGAGTCTCGACCAAAATGAGAGCTACGACTTGATGAAGGAAAGGAGTCAGACCGAGTCAGATCAGAAATTCCATCACAGCAACAGAGGTCGAAATCAGGGCTGTGAGCAAAGTTGGAGAAATTGAATGCATTCAGGTGTGAGATCGCCTTTCGAGCCCGGGGATATGGAGTTTGAGGAAATTGAATACATCCGGGTGTGAGATCGTTTTTGAGCCCGGGGCAGAGTTAATCACATCCGGGTGAGAGATCATTTCGTTAACGGTGGGAAATCAACCAAACAGATCAAAATCACTTCAGACCTTAGCGATAGGATTTCGGGCCGCATAGCATGAACCTAGGGCATAACAAGGGATCGAGGAACGAGAGTATAGTTGAGGCGGTGGTGTACAGTCAAATCGTTTCTCTTGTTCCGTTCAGGTCGATAACAAGCCGAAACGAACGAGTAATCAGGCGCTGATGTGTAGTCCCCTCTTCTGTTCAATCTCTCCTGGAATTGCTTCCAGTCCCTTGGTAATTTTAGGCGTATATATTTCCAGTTTCATCGAATGGCGCGCGCGATTCCGGACCAAAAGAGAACAGGTGCACCAAACAAGTGAGACGGATATAACAGCCGCAGCATCGAAAAACAACTTGGGGTTGGTCACAAGAAATTGACTACTCGCAAGGCAAACCTGCGGACTCAAAGGACCGCCGAAAAATCTAACAGCTAGGCTGTATTGTCGAAAAGAAAAAGGGTCCACCGATCGAAACGGAGGATATCCCGCACCGAGAAGAGCGGCCGAATGGAAATACAAACAACCGCAGCTCCAGGAAAAATAGAGCCGTTTGTAGCGGAGGGGCGCAGCCGGAGTCGGAAAACCAACAATGAAATGAAATTCGAGGGAGTCCAACGGGAGAAAGAGGTACATGGAGTTTGTGGATTCGTTCCAAAAGCTCTACACGACGTAACTTCCAGAAATGCCGAAATGAGCTTTCAGAAGGGGTCGGGCCGCCGAGACAAGGAAGAGAAGCAAAAAGGCGGGAACAAGGCAAGGGCCGGTACCGTTTCGGCTATGTAGATGGGGGCTTATTCAACTCGGTTATGAGGGTTGAACATGGACGTGACCTCACAGTGCCAGTGGGTGAATCAAAAAGTGAAGAATCCTAGTAACATTGCAGCAAGCGAGTTTCGGGGCCCGAGGTAAGAGATACACGAAATGGCTTGCAGTGGGCGAATCCGAATGGGGAGAGGTCGAGTGTAGAACCCCAGTAACAGCTCAGCAAGCGGCGCCAGAGCCCGAGGTCAGCGATAGATAGATCATACCTGCAGCAGGCTGAGATATCGACACTGCTTGGCAAGTTCCTCGTCGAGGAAAAACTTACTGTACAGCCGTTCACTTTCCCGGCAGTCCGCGCACTCGGTAAAACTGCTCCAAAACAGATATCCACGTTTTTGGCTCTTGAGAGGTGAAATGCAATTTAAGCAAGTTTCCACCCGCATATTATTCAAAAAACCGAAAACACACCTGGATGCTGGAGTCCTGGACGCGGCTGTTAGGCTTCCTGACATTGGAGATCGCGTTCGCGAATAAACGTACGTTGCATGTACAGCTGCTCGGCTATTTGGATAGGGAGTTTTGGCAGAACAAAGTACGCCAAGGAGGGGAGGTAAGGCGGTGGTCTCTGCCACTTCATTAAGTATCGGCGTCAGCATGTTGAATAGGTAGTCTCGGTGCACAGCCTCTGACGACATCCCCAATTTGGGAGCCCTGTCGTGAGAGTCTAGCCGGCCATATTTCGGTAACGGCAAAAAATTTCGCGTGACACTTGGAAAATTTCGGTATTCGGGGACGAAAAATATAGAAAATTTCGCCTTTTTGGCATTTTTAAGGCGCTGTGTGACAGTTTGGAGGTTCGACAGAGGCTCGCGTGACACGTGACCTTGACCAGATCGACACACAGGGGTGCGTGACGCGTGACTACCGATAGTAGCTATTCCATCTAATTCGCAAGGACATTTGAGAGCTGTTAGAACAACAATATGCGCTTATTAGCTTGAATTTTAAGCAGTAAACTCAAGACTCCGAAATGCTTCTTGAATGACTGAATCGGGCAATTAGCCCCTATGTAACTTTTACCTCCATGTGTGCGAGAGTTGAAGTGAAGATTTTGTTCATTGTGTATGATTTATTACAGAGCACCTATATTAAGCGTTTTGGGAGGTATTGGTAGGCGGTAGGACAAAATGGGTGCCTGTAGAACAAATGCGTGAAGCACAGATAGGGGCAACTTTCTCGATTCGAGGGGCATGTCAGAACTGAGGGAGAGCTAAGGTCTGGGTGTCTTCTTGTGAATATTTTCCGCCAATTTAGATGGAATAGCTATTGTGCAACACAATACAAGTTGCGGCAGGTACTTAAAGGCGTATAAATATCGTGGGAAAGTGCTGATAAAGCAGTGGTCTTGGGATGTCGTGAGACGCTGTAACCGTCTTCACCTTTTTTCGTGCTGTCTTGTCTTTGTGGAGGAGCGTCTGTGCCTCTAGATATTCTACGATGCCTAGAACCCTTTCGCTGCCTCGCGTTGGCCTCGCGGATATACTGATTCGTTAGTTCCCAGAGGAGCACCTCTCAAACTCTTTCGCGC
>JACAZH010000099.1:0-89233 GCA_014462675.1 Mycena sanguinolenta | reverse complement strand
CGGATGTTGCTGACATGACTTGTAGGTATTATGTGCTCTCAATTCCCCTCTCCTCGCAGGGTCATGTAAATCCTCTTCTTGTCTACGTCCTCGATCTTGGATTAATCTTGGATCAATCAGCCATGAGCTGTGATGGCTCGACCCAACGTTGCTTTAGAGTTATTTTCTGTGTAATGGAGCCTACTTAATCGCGAATTTACTCCTAAATGCGGGACAACTCAAACCTGTCTCAGCCGCAATGTTCATGCTCATTCTATCTTATCGTTGCCACGGAGTGATCCGGCGGAGCTTGGAATACATTATCAGTGGCAGTGTTGCACCTCTTTTCAGATTCTTTCATCTTCTGGCTGTCGAATCCGTCTCAATTGCTTCTAAACAGGGATTCCAGGTCTTGTTGGTTTCATTCAAGCGATCACTCGCAACCCACAGACTATCATCTGAAACGAATCCCAGCGCGCGGCCGGAAGAGAAGCCCTTGATTTCTGTACTCTGCATCGGTGCGCCATACTGGAAAATCACCCATCTAAAATCACTCATTATAGTCCACGGGCCCTCTGAACCCCTCTCCTCCGCACTCATCTCTGGTTTCCCGGTCCATAGTATTGCTGATTCTGTGCGGCGTTGGGGTTCGCAATATATTGCTGCCCGCCGGCCGGGGCGTATGTTGGTGCTCCGGACATCTTTCCCAGCATTCAGCACGCAAAATGCTCGGAGAAAAAAAAAGGAACCTACAGGAGGATATGTACTTGACGTCCGTGCAGCAGCAGCTTCTCGCTTCTTCTCCTTGCGATGCTTTTTCGCTTTCTTGAAAATTAATCTGAGCATCATGGTAGACGGATTGGAGTTGGGAGTTTGTGCTTTCGAAAGTACTTTTGGTATTGGTTCTTTACATTTTGAGGATAGCTACTTATACCCTGGACAGGGGTTTCGTTCCACGCCTCCAAGCGGCCCGCAGAGCGGATGAGTCGCGTTCGGACGCCGACGGAGGCGCGCTTTGTCTTCATGTACCCTCCTATTCAGGATTAATTGCGCACAGAATTCTGTATTGCGCTCCGCTGCGGTGGCCCGCACAATGTTTTTGCCGACGGAGCAACATTTTCGTGGGCGGTGTCGCGATCACACTGACCTTGCTCCAAACTGCAGCTTCGAATCGACCGACTCGGTGGCCAAATCGACGCGTACTTATTCGAGATCCGCATTCCCATATTACCCTCAAATTTGTCAATGTCGAAGCAAGTATATTTGGCAGAACTGCCGGCTGCCGGTTCAGGTATGACGTTACGACGACTTCATTCCTCGATCATCTCGTACCAGCTCATCCCATAAAAGACGGCGATGGATGAGCCTCCCACAATACATCCTCACTATGCAAGCCGTATCTAACAAGCTAGCCGAGGTGCGTACCCATCAATATAAAAATTTGTTGCCGCCAGAATCTCACGGAAGGTTGATCTTCAGCGTCTCGGAGACGCTCCCACCGTCGTTGGCGCGGATTATAAACCACGAGCAGACGGGCTCCACGATGAAGGCCCTCGCATGGTTCGGCGCCCGCGATGTGCGCCTCATCGACGCACCGATCCCAGACATCACGGAGCCCGATGATGTGATTCTCAAAGTTACGGGAACGACGATCTGTGGGTCGGATTTACATTTGTCAGTACATATCGTCGGGGAGGTCTGCTTCGTTCAAAATCGATGCTTCCTTCATAGGTACCACGGCGAAATAATTCAACTACAAGAGGGGATATTTTGGGGCATGAGGTCAGTTGCATACTGAATGCGTACAATGAAGTGATCCACGAATTATGTACAGTTCATGGGAATCGTGGATCGCGTGGGCCCGAACGTCCACAATGTTCACATCGGCCAGCGCGTCGTCGCTTCGTTCCAGATTGCCTGCGGTGAATGCTCCTATTGCAAACAAAAACTTTCGTCTATGTGCGACCGCACGAATAGTTCTGGGCAAGTCTTCCTCCACATCATCACGTGCAGTATATTCATGGGAATATTTATAGGCTCCAGAACGCGATGTACGGCCACCGCGACGCGGGGATTCTTTCGGATACTCGCACTTCACGGGCGGCTTCCCTGGTGGTCAGGCCGAATACGTGCGCGTGCCCAAGGGGAAACGTCAACCTGCTCCCTATCCCGAACTCTGTTCCCGATGAGAAGGCGCTCTATCTCTCGGACATCCTCCCTACCAGCTACCACGCAGTCGTCGATGTCGGGGGTGAAGGAAGGCGATGTCGTTGGTATATGGGTGTGTTCCAGAATTTAAAGCCGCCCTATAGCAGGTCATTGATGCTGTTGCTTGTAGGGCTTAGGGCCAATCGGCCAGTGTGCCGCTCGTTTCGCGCTCATGAAAGGCGCCTCGCGCGTTATTGGGATCGACAACGTCCGCGAGCGCTTGCTGATGGCTGAAAGTTCTGGAATAGAAGTCATCAACTTCAGCGAGCACACGGACGTCGTTAAACGTATTCAAGAGCTCGTTCCCGGTGGCCTCGATGTCGCGATCGATTGCGGTTAGTCGTCCCTGTTTCTTCCCTTCAGAACATTTCGCTCAATTTTTTCGAAGGCACCTTCCACCAGCCCAAAACGCTCCTCCACAAGGTCGAGAAGACTCTCATGCTCGAGACGGACGTTCCGGAGATTGTCAACGAGATGATCATGGCAACGAGGAAGATGGGAAGCTGCGGAATTATTGCCGCGTATGCGGGGTACACCAATCACTTCAATATCGGAGCGTTGATGGAGAAGGGTATTCGGCTCATCGGACACGGACAGGCACCAGTGCACAAGTATTGGCACGATCTGCTGGCTACGATAGAGGCTGGGAAGTTTGATCCCACTTTGTGCGTTTATCTTGCGGTTTCAATTGACAAATCTCTGACGCCTACGTGGGCATGTAGTGTTGTCACTCACCGGGTATCTCTGGACGAATTCCCCGCATTGTACGCGTCGTTCGATAAACGAGTGGCCGGCGTTGAAAAGGTATTTGTGGAAACGAAATTTTCTGCGCCTCCGTCGGTCGGTACGCCGAAGTTGAGTAGGGTCGCCGATTGGGGATTGGACATCTATACGGTCTAAGCTATTTATGTCGTTGTTTTCCCCTTGAATCGGAATCTCAACCCTTAGAGATAGGGGCTGAGCGAGCAATTGAGCAAGACTTCAGTTGTGGCGGCGGCGGCTCCGGATGACAAGGAAATTAATCAATGTCCATTCATAGAAAGAGAACCACCGTTCCAAGATCAGACTGATCCAAATTCAGAACCCAATTCGGATAAACGGGTGGGCTCATAGCGACATCCACCTAAACATCGAGGAAATCATTCCTTTCACGGCCTTCGGTGGTACTTCTAAACGTTTTGGACCAGGAAGCCCTCCCAGAAATCCGGTGAATATCATCGCCACCAAGGTTAGGGACTGGTCGGATAACGGGTTGTCAAAGTGGGGAGCATTTGACCGTTTCGGGAAGTGAATTGACGATCATAATGATGTGCCACAGCCACTTGGCTCGTCCGCCACCGCTATCAACTGTTACACCTGCTGGTTGGTACGCCGGGTTCTTCGCAGCCCTCCCGTCGCCTCAAGGATGCATTGGGCTGGAAACAATGATAAACACCCATGCGCAAGTGGCGGCTGCACCGTCGACGTCTCACGGCCTCGCGAAGTAATTTTCTAACTTCTTCGGTAACCCCGAAATTCATCGTCAAGAATTTTAGCCCATCGAAGCACCGGCCTCTCGAAAAACAATCTCCGCTGATGATTAACCCGCCGTCACTCTGAAGGATTGGATGCAGTCGGCGCAAGACGCACGACAACCGCAGCCCCTCTCACGGTCCGCAACGCAAACAGTCAGTCAACGACAACGGCCTTCATCCGTCCGGGTAGCGTTACCCATCTGGAACTTATTTGATGACCACGCCGCCGAATCGGGGCTACCTCACCGAGCCTTAATGCTTTGGCAGCGGGTTTCATGTTTGGCAGCGGTTACTTATAAAGACGTGTCCTTCCTCGCTATCCACCTTTGCTCCCCCCAATAATGCCCGTCCGCGTACCCGTGCATTCTTCCGTCGAAACGGATCCATTCTCGTTAGCTCTCGCTCCGCCGAAGAATGAGTCGTTTGAGGAGCGGCAGGCGCGGATTACGATGGAGAAGGCAGAAAAACTGGTTTCGGACGAGATAGATGCCCAGCTGAATAAGGAGCGGCAGCAGGCCAAACGGTTGCCTAAGCCTGTAAAGATCCTACTTCTTGGTGCGTGCTTACAAGCTACTGCATTCGAATTCTGCTCACATCGAAGGTTAGGCACAAAGCGAATCTGGTGAGTCTTTTCGCAGCCTGATAAACTTGCGCGTTGATTAATTGAAGGGAAATCCACAACTCTCAAAAGTACGCTCCGTTATGTGGCACATCTCTATATTCGGTCTAATTCGCTGGCTTGACAGATTTCCAACTGATGTGCGAGCCGAAGGTTAGACACCGTCTTGATAGATGTCTCCGCTGTCTGATCCTCGGTGCGCAGGCATTTCGCTCCGAACGCGCCTCATGGAGGGCAATAATCCAGCTGAATGTAATGTTTTTTTCTTTTTGTTTCATAGCTTGTCAATCGAAGGCCATTCGATGTCCAGGTAATTCGCTCCTTACGCATCATTCTCGACGCCTTGGTCCATTCAAGCACTCGGGACCAGCCGAGTCCCCATTCGAGCTACTCCAGTTATGCATCCACCAGTTCTTCGCTCCGTCCCGACTCCGACCTGCTCGCACTCCGCACTCGGCTTCTCACAGTCCTGGACATCGAGGATACCTTGAAACGTCGCCTCGCTACGCCCGACGAGCTGGGCCCCTCTTCCCCCAGTCCCACGCGGCTTCATCGCCGCACAAATAAAGAAATTGTGGTGAACTCGAGCGTCGCCTGGAAACACGTTTTCATGCGCGATGCGAATGTTGTTGGCCGGGACAGCATTGACACGAATGCAATCGACTGGGACGCAGAGGATGACCCTGGGCCGGTGCTGCATGCACGGAGCGAGGATATGAAGAGGCTTTGGGAGCATCCGACTGTCCGTGCGATCCTGGATCGGCAGGGGATCCGGTTACAGGAATCCGCCGGGTTGTGCGTGGATTTAATTCTTCGCTTTCGGGTATCGCTGATGCGCATCCCCTGCACAGCTTCTTGGATGAATTAGACGTTGTTACTTCATTACGGTATGTTCCAACCGATGGTGCGCACGCAATTCATTATTATATACACGGAGTTCCGCTCATATTTGAATCAGATCATATCCTCCGTGCACGTTTAAAGACATTGGTAACTTCCATGGCACCGCGGTGGTTGTACCACACTTATCCCGTCACAGGGTGTCTCCGAGCACCGTATGCATTTGACTGATCCCAGTACGTGCCATGATTGAATCCTTCTGCATTTTCTCTCAAGATTGACGCTGGCTCACAGACGGTGGTATCACCCGCGAATTCCGCTTCTTCGATGTTGGCGGCCAGCGGTCAATGGTGAGATCTCTGTCTCCACACCTTTCATTCATTTTCCTGTGACAAACTGACAACCGACTGCAAGCGCGCAAGATGGGTGCCCTACTTTGATGACATGGAAGCTATCATCTTCCTTGCTCCAATATCGGCATTCGACCAAGTGCTCGCTGAAGACCCCGGTGTCAACCGTCTGGTGCGTCATTCTGCTGTATCACATTATCAATCTTGTAATTCAATGGTCCAGGCGGATTCGGTTGATTTATGGACATCAATCACTTCAAACAAGCTGCTTCAAAAGACAAATATCATCATTTTTCTGAATAAGATCGACCTCTTGCAGGTGCCGTTCGGTGCTCGTCGCATTGTCTACATTTCTAACGCAGTGCATTACAGGCAAAACTAGCGTCGGGAATACGATTCGCCGATTATTTCTCAAGTTATGGGTTACGCCCGAACGATTATGACAGCGTCTCTCGATGTGAGAAGACTTGACGTTTGCCTGACTACTGATTGATTCCCTTGAAAAAATTAGATATCCGAAAACAATTCAGTGCGTCAGTATTTTTGAGCTACTACTCCACGCCTGACTCAGGAGTAGACGCCATTTTGAAGAAGGAATCGCCGACACCGCGGTTATTCTATTGCCACTTGACTAACGTTGTCGTGAGTTGTAGCTTTATTTTTGTTTTCGATCCGTATCTGAATACTTTGTCCAGGACGCGAAATCCACGGCATATGTCCTCGCAGGCGGTGAGTCTGCCCGGTGAAGATTTTCCTCTGCTTATTTTAACTCGACACAGTGAAGGACATGCTGATGCGATTCCATCTCAAGGAGTCCCGTCTCATCTTGTAGCGATTGTCTGCGCTCGTGATCACACACGTCCTGGTACCGCGCGTCGAGAGATAAGTCTTATCCGAAGAGTCGGCAGCAGTCATGATGACCGAGGCTCGCTCGCTTGTATCCATTGACTGCAACACGCATTGCAGCACAACACGTCGGGACATGCCCAGGCGTCGGCAATACTCGTGATGACAGCGACAGACGACAACTCCCATTCGCAACTCGCTCATATTTTTGGCGTGCGCCGCATGCTCCCGCTCCCAAACGGGGTGGTGTCTACAGAATAATCTTTTACACGTTGACGGTGATGGAAAGATCAGTTTTGACAGTTTACGCCCAATTGCCGTCAGACTGCGACCGAAGAGGCGTTTGGATCTATCTGCCTTTGGAAGCCGAGCAGACGTGGGGCGAGCAACTTGGCGGTAGATCGATTTGTTCTGTGATCAAGCACAATACAAACAGCATTTTTCGCTGCTCTGCAAACGACTGACGCCAGTAATTGTGGGATATTTCTGGCTTGTCATTTTTCCCGTTTTCTTATTGAAGTTGAAGCTGCAGGACCAAAAAGTTCTATTAAATTCAGGTCAACTGAGGGAGTTACAATACCCGTAGTGCCGCGCAAATGCATTGGATGAATCTGCTGCGCCGAAGACCGTACATGAAGACTGAAAGCACTGAAAGGTTCCACCTTATCTGCGCCGATATTTTTTCGGCCGAACGATAGAAATGGTGTCGCGGAGCAGCACCTTTTCATTCCTCTTTCCTACTATCGGGGGACCATGATTATCGTGCCCGACGGCATCCGAGAATCACTACCCTGGCTCGAACATGCCCACCGCCTGGGCTGAATCGTCCAAACATGCTCAGTGCTGGGGCCACGGTCTTCCTAATGTGGCTTGCTGTCCTGTGCGGAAGCTTCTCGACCGTCTCCCGTGCGCGCGTTCGAGGGCCTGATTGTAGAGGAGGCCGCTGTTTCAGCCGTACTTGTGGATCCTTCTCCCTCCGTTTGTCACCGCGAACCACATCCAACGCAGACCGGGTCCTTCCTCGACTCTTGCATACTCGAACACTTAGTGGCCGTCCCAATTCGCATGCCACACGCAGACTCAACGAATCAAGAACCGCTTCATACAAAGTCACGGAAAATAAATCGTTATTCGTTCGCGTGCAAATGCAGAGTGATCTGGGGCAATTTACACCCATCCGCGATTGCGAGGTCGACAATGCTCACTTTTGTTATCACAGGTCTCGCCTGCGCTTCCGTATACATACGACCTCTCCATGTTCATTTCATCCTTGTCTTCTGCTTTTCACCGACGCATCCCCGCCAAATCTGAACTAATGTTTTTCGCTAAGTCATTTGTTCATCTGGAGTTCGTTTCAACGCGCTGGCCATGATTATTCAATTGGAATCACATTGAGCCCCCTTGTGAATGGGACAAAGCTACATTAATATTCGGCTTGGACTCGCTTAGTGAGTCTAGTCCATTTCGGAAATGAAAATCAAATTTACAGGGCTCAGAGAAGGATACGAATCGTACGATTGGAGAAGATGGAGATGGAAACGGAGAACCGCACCGAATGGTTTTGGCTGAAACTCTGCTCCTCGAGCTCAATCTCTCGCGATACTTGCGTCAAATTACAAGCGAGACAGCACGACGCTGTCATAAAGTCTCCAGCTGCGCCACCCTCGATCCCATACCGTCTGCGAACTTCGCCGCGGTTTAAGCACTAATAAGCGTGAGATGGTGACGACAAGAGACAATGTCAAGTGAGTATTAGCATACCTCGAGTATGCAGCTAGCACCGGTAAACATGCGCAGGCAGCAGAACGCCCAGCACGGACCGCTGCAGGCGCTACCGCCATCGGAAGCCGGCGTGCCGTTGTTGTGGAGATGCTCCAACCGCTGTTTGTTTTTCCCGTGCACGATACAGGGGCACCAGCAGGCGTAGCAGACTTGAGCGATGCTGAGGTGAGACAACACTAATTCGGTACAAGGGCCATTCGGCTTACAAGTACCACACGCCTCGAAGCATCCGCAGAGACCGTGACTCCACCCGCGTTTCCCTTCGCTATTGAAAGGCTTACCAAGGGCGTTGCGGTTACCGCCGCCGCCAATCTGCATACCCACTGTGGGCATGGGTTGTTGAAAGTGGTAAGGTATTTGCTAACGAACGGAGTTAGTGCATGAAACTTGAAACGACGGTTGGGAAGCTCACGTGGGCCATTGAGGAAACGGGCATTCCAAAGTGAAAGGCTAGGGAAACGTTCGGACCTGTCTCCGTTTTATATGTGCTTCATTCGAAGCACTGCTTTCAGGTATGATCAGGGCGATAATGAGATCAAGAATCGGTTAGGGGTAGAACTCAAGAAAAGACAAGAATCCCTTTTTTTTTTTTTTTTTCGGCGGCACTGCCAATATAATGCATTAAGGAGTTATTCGTGCGTCTCCTCTTTTCACCTCGCAAGATGCCGCCTTATTGTCGATCTCTCACCTTTGCAAAATAAAGTAAAATTCTTTTGTTGCCTCAATTTTGCTCCAATCCATCTGTATAAACTATGGGGTGATGGTCCTGGTTCTTGACAATGCAGCAAAGCAAAATTCAAAGGGGTAATAAGCCAGATTGAGCTAACATCCAGTCGAAACTTTTGTTTGCAAAGGTGCGTATTTTGATGGCTGGCTCGGCAATCCCATTGCAAACTCAATTCTTCCTCAAAGCTTGGACCACTTTACATTTGTCAACTATCTACCCTGAGGATCATATATACCAATTCCGAAGCTGATCCGGCAATATTCAAAGAAACGGGAGTGCCATCAAAATCTTTTTGCAAGGGTGAGAGATCAATAGTACGTCGGCTCTCGTCGCCAATATCATATACTTGGCTGTACTCCGAACTGTCCAGTTCGTGTTCAACCTGGGTTAAGAAGCCAATTTCCAAAGGAGAGCTCAACCATATATTGGTCACAACTTGCACCTCGAAAAGGGTCCAGGGATTATAGAGCCTTTGAGGAGAGGTCCGGGGGCGCTCAGTGCTTAGGATGACAAGAAGCGACGATCGAACACTCCGTTGACTCAACAATTAATCAAGTGCCATTAGGTACTCGTGCTAGAAAGCATTCATAGTGCATTACTTACCACTGAATAGATTTCAGTCCAGCACCTCGACTTTACCATGGGAATAATACGAAGTAAGAACTGGTAGCAGGAAGGAATATAGCGCTGCCAGAGGGAAGCTAGAGGAAAGTGTTTCTCGCCTCGAGAACAGGGCCTTTCTTATTATGTTGGTCTTGGTCTTTCTGGATTGTGTGTCGGAGTTTGCAATAAAGCAATCCAATGCTTTGACGTTTCTCGACGTAAAGGTAAGGTTTGTTCGCGGTAATGCTTCACTCTACGTAGATACAGGTGAGATAACTTCAAGTCCTAAAGGTCTACGCGTTCGGACAAATGTTCGAATATTCCAACTGGATGATCGTTGAAAGCAGTAGGTAAGGATCAAAAGGAAGGACCTACACATTCAGACTTGAGGTGTTAATGAACCTCAATAATGTCTGTGTCTTCGACGACACTGACGAGCAATGAAGAGAGCTCAGTACTGATTGATTGCAGGTCCACGTTCATCAACTCGGCCGGCAGAGCGGTTGCTAGTCGCTGCAGCCTATCATGCAGCAAGGAGGTATTGGTGCGAAGAGGGATGATAAAACTTCGCGCCACGTCGCAAATGGGTATTGAAACCACATGGATTACCATTTTACCGCGGCTAGCCGCAGCGCGCGTTACGATTGCCTCCCACTCGACGTCGTTCGGGGGAATCGAGGTGAGTGAACCGACGGTGATCTTCACGGGTCCATCGATGTAGTCAAAGAGGGCGAAAACTCCCCTCGCCAGGATGGGCTTTCATAAGCATGATCTGCTTTGAGAGCACCGTGAGCCTGGCCATCCGATAATCGTGATGTATTAGTGCACGCAGAAAGGAGCGCTGCAGTACGGTGGAATCCAAACCATTCCTCGCACCTGAGGAGTGTGGGCTGAGCGGCTTACTCAAAAACAGTGTACCATACACGTTGCACGTCTTCCGATGGCCGCCGTGCCGCCAATCCATGGTTTGACGGTTCCGAGAACAATAGTAGAAGCCCAGGCATCCTGAGCACCGTCGGAATGTTTATCTTTCGTCGACTTTGGAACACTGGTGTAGTGTTAGGACATACGCTGCAAAAAAAAAAAAAAAAGTCAAATCTCACCTCAAAATTGTCGCAGGCCTTTAGGTTGCCTGAAGCCCTGTTAGAGTCGAAGGCAGCGAGGACCTGAAAGCGTTCATTTGCCACCGAGAAAAATTCGATCCACTTTTCGTAAGTCGAACACCCCCTGAACGCTGCGGTGTGGATAATATCGGTGATCCCTTGTAGTGCTGGGCGCAGTGCGGAAAGGCAACGATGATGAACGAGGAATGAAGGTAGCAACGCGGTATAATATGACGTGGATCGGGGAGTGTCGTTTGTCCAGGAGGACTGCGCAAACAGGATCATAGCTCGGAGAAGGCCCTGGTCGATGGCAGCTGCAATCTCAGCGGTGGCCCCCTGTGTTGAAAACAGGACCTTCTGTATCCCAAAAGATACCTGGAGCGCCCATGCTGCGCCCTGTACGGGGCTGTTGCTCAATGAGCAGATGGCCTTGATCAAGACCCGTATAATATTGTGGGAAAGAAGGGCCTTTGAAAAATAAGCCAATTCGATGCCGGTAGACTCCAAGCGTTCCAGGTCAGGATCCATGAGGCCCACGAAAATGTACACGGTGCTCAACAGATGGATATGTTTGAGGTCCATGGCGGCGTCATGTGTGGGCACGACGCTGTCGATGTATGAGACCACCAATCCGGCCAGGTCAGTCAGAGTACCAGCGCCATCTAGGAGCTCTTCCATATTGACAGGATCCTGGATTTGTTCTGCCTCCATGAAGAACGACAGATAGTCGATATTGAATTCCTTGCGGTGGGCGTCATTCGTCGAGAGAAGGGCCCATGATCGTCCGAAAATATACCAGAAATATGGAGTGGCCACGATGTGCGTAAAAGTGTCGCGAACCTCGGCCAACACCCTTGCAAACTCGAAAAACCATTCCTCTGTAGGTGGTAGAATTGCGGGAGTGTGGGCTTGATAGAGGTAGATGAACTTTGCCCACGGCCAGACACGAGGCCACAGATCCGCGCTGGCACCTTCGGGCACACCGACGGAGAATATTGTGCCCAGTGCAAGAGACGCTCTGCCAAGAGCATCTTCACCGGCTGGCGAGAGCGATGGTGGCTCAGTATCGAACGGGATTTCTGCAGGATCGAGATTGATGTATAAGACTGGAAGTATGGATTTCCTCTGATCCAGTGTCGCCGTGACCAAATGTACTCGGACGAGGCGGTCCAAGTCCGCGATTGTGCGCGTGGCAGAAATTGCTGCTGTGGCTGCCAACTGATTCAAATGATCAGGAAGAACCATTGCGCAGATAAAATGAGTTACCCGCATAGCTCGCGGAAGACGCCTCAGGTTATCCGGGTGCCACGCTGCGTGCATTGTCGTGGAGGGAGAAAATTGAAGTCCACTGATCACGGTTTGATCACAATTGTCCCCTTGATCTTATCATTTTCATCACTTGGTGGGTTCAAGTTAAAGGCTTAAAGCGAGATAAAGGGAAATCCACCGACCGAGCCTTCTCGGGGGAACTCGGGGACATAGGTACGTTGAAATTGAACGTAACTTTCAAGTTGAGAATCGAAATTACTTATTCAGCATGAAAGTTCGATGAACGTGGAGGACGCGGCCGATGTTGAACCTGTCGACTAGACCTGGCACTGTCGTCGGCTCGAAAGACCTCTGTATATAAATACACAGGCGTGGGCCTGAGCCGTTTTCGAATCATCGATTTCTCGATCTTGATAGAAAGGCGTTGCACACAGTGATGGAAATCGGGTGAGCAGACCGAGACGTCGAGGCAGTTCAACTTCGAATTCGCGAATGCCTAGCTACTGTCGCAAGTATTTATACTACTTATTTACAGAGGCCTTCGGTACTGGGAGACTGGCTACTACCAACGATTCAACTCTGGATTGAACTAGGCCGCTGCGCCGCCGTCTGCAGATCTGCGGCACAGCAGCTTCGAGACCGGGATCGAATCCTTGCGTTTTCTCGAGGCCTTCGGTACTGGAAAACCGACTACTAGCAACGATTCAACTCTGGATTGAACTAGGCCGCTGCGCCGCCGTCTGCAGATCTGCGGCACAGCAGCTTCGAGACCGAGACCGAATCCTTGCGTTTTCTCGAGGCCTTCGGTACTGGAAAACCGACTACTAGCAACGATTCAATTATGGATTGAACTAGGCTGCTGCGCCGCCGTCTGCAGATCTGCGGCACACTTCGAGACCGAGACTGAATCCTGACACTTGCTCCATCCTCCCCCTTGACCTCTTCGAAGTTCCCGGTATATCTCATTGGACTGCGCGCAGTCGAGAATCTAACTATCCAACCTGGCTTGTGATTCCCTCGACATTTTCGTCGCCGGTTGCAAGGCGCCTCGTTGCACTTGTTGCGAGTACCCAGGCAAGGCGCTCTTGAATTCGGCTCAAGCCGAGTGCTTGCAGGCGATATTAAGGGTGCGTTCAATTAGTTTCTGTGTGTCCTCATGGGTAACTTGTTCGTATGGCTATAGCCATTTGCTAGTTGCTCGGCGACGTAAACCGGTGTCCTCGATGAATGCTCTTGATACGAGTATACAAAGTACATGTAGTTATAAAATAAGTTCCATGTCTGCGACCGCGTCTTAACTGCAGCGCGCTAGGGGTCGAACGCAAGTAGGAAAGTCCATACTGAGAAAGACGAAGATATCGATGGCACCGTGAAGCTAGAAGTCGTCGTCATACGCATTATAAGTAATCGAAAACATACATGATAGATACTTAAGTTATACAAGAAGTCTCGCAAGAATCCTCCTCGTCTACTTAAACCGTTCTTTTCGTTTCGTTTCGTTTGTTTCTTTTCAACTCAACACAACACACCACAAGCCAAG
Source organism: Mycena sanguinolenta (assembly GCA_014462675.1). Classification (NCBI taxonomy): domain Eukaryota; kingdom Fungi; phylum Basidiomycota; class Agaricomycetes; order Agaricales; family Mycenaceae; genus Mycena; species Mycena sanguinolenta. The sequence continues at coordinate 75,853 of JACAZH010000099.1, read as the reverse complement.
AGCACACTCATGCAACCTGGCTCACCTCGCCGCTCTTCTCCTCGACGAACTTGAACTTGGCGATGATCGGCGGCGGCCGGGGGATATCGCTGCGGAAGATGTACCGCTTGATGAACCACGGGAGCCACACCGTCGACTCGTACTTGATGTACTGCGACGTGGGGACGGAGAACACCTCTGCATACCGGGCGCGTTAGTATGACTCGAGAACAGGAAAGGGGAGGAAGGGAAGACGCACGGTCGAGCTCCTCGAGCGTGAGCTCCCGCGTCTCGCGCACGAAGCAGAAGATCATGCCCCACGCGATGAGGTTCAGGCCCGCGTAGAACCCGAACGCGCCGGTGGGGGTCATGACGGTTTGCATCCGCGGGAAGGTCATGCTCAGCACACCAGCTGCGTAATTTCGTTAGTTCAACATGATAATGGAACAAGCGGAGGCAACGTACCGAAGGTGTTGTTGATGCAGACGGCCCAGGCCATGCCCTGCTCACGCTGGATGGTGGGGAAGACCTCGGCGGAGTACTGGAACGCGACGGGGCCCTCGCCGAGGGAGTAGCAGATCGTGAAGAGGTAGACGAAGAGCACCAGCGGCCCGAGACGCGCGCCCTGGCTGCCCTCCGTCTTGAGCAGCGAGAGACCCGCGGCGAGCAGGAAGATGCACATCAGGGGGGAAGGTCTGCGCGCGTTGTCAGCATATATTCAATTAAAAAAGGGAAGGAAGGAGACGCACGATGAGACACAAAGTCCGGCGGCCCTTGGTGTCGATCAAGAACAGCGTCGGGAGCGTAGACACGAATTGCAGGGCGCCGTATCCGAGGGACGCGTACAGCGCCTGGTCAGCGGTATACCCGACATTGGTGAAGATCGTGGAGGAGTAGAACGAGATGACTGCGCGCACACGTGAGTAACGGCATCGAACTTGGAAAGTCAACCGCGGGACACGTACTGTTAATACCGCACATCTGCTGCGCCAACATGACCGTGCTCGCACCGTAGTTGGCGCGGCGAATGCGGGGCACCTTGAAGCAGTCCCACAAGCGACTGAAGTAGTTCGCCCCGCGCGCCTGGATGACTTCCTCCCGATAGATGACGTAGGAGTGGTAGAAATCGCGCGCCGCGATGATGGGGTGCGCGCGAATTTGCAAGAACGATTGGAAGGCCTTGGCGTGCTTGTTGTGCTTCATGAGCCAACGGGGCGACTCGGGTGTGAACCAGATGCCGAGGAGGAGGACGAAGGCGGGGATAAAGGCGGAGCCGAGCTGCAGACGCCACGCGATGTGGCCGACGCCTTTGACAGCACAGTTGGCGGCGAAACCGGCAAAGATGCCTAGGTCCGAGGCGTTAGCAAGGGAGTTTGATCGAATGAAAATATGCGAGCAGGAATGGACGCACCGAATGTCACCCAGAGTTGCCAGAACATGACGAGGGCACCACGGATGCGTGCGGGCGAGAGCTCAGAGGAAAAGATGGGGACCGTAGCGTTCTTGGCGCCGATGCCGATACCGAGGACGAAGCGGACAGCGAAAAGTTGTTGCCATGAGTGGGTGAAGCCGGAGGCGATGGGCGTCGCGAACAAGATGCAGGCCGTAAGGAAAATCTCGCCACGGCGGCCAAGGTAGTGGTTAAGAGGGTCGACAATCCAGGCACCGCTGACAATTAACGATAAGTATATGTATATGGACCGAAAGAAAAAGGCGAAGAACACGCACACAAGACCAGCACTCAGGAAAATAATCGCATTTACCGCACCAACGATCCACTCATCCTTGCCCGTGCCCGCAATACCAAACTCCTCGGGGAACGACAAGTTGGCACCGTTCGAACCCGTCTGATCCCAACCCTGCGTGGCGGCGCCGACCGCGCACAAGATGATGGAATACCACATCTTCCACGGCCCGTGCCATTTGTGGTCCCGCTCGTACTCGAGGGCGGCGAGTTCGTCGGGGTGGAGCTCGGAGACCTGGAGGAAGTTCTCCGAGTCGCGCGCAACGAGGGCGGCGCGGCCAAAGAGCTCAGCGTGCTCGGCGAGACCGTGCGTGCGGCAGAACTCCTCCGCGTCGGCGACAGCTTGCGCTCTTGAGACTCGCTAGAGAAACAAGAAAACAGAGATAAGGGAGTCAGCGAGAATGGAAGACAAGTGGAGCGACCATGCGACACACCTGAAGCGGGTTGTCGACGATGTTCATGGCAGACGCCTTGGTCTGCTCGACGTGTACCACAGAGTCGGCCTTCTCTTTTTCGGACATTTTCCAAGTCTATCTCTGGGTCACGAAGACAGAACGAAGACGAAAGGGTTCGAGTCGGAGGAAAGAAGACTGATGTGGAGCCGCCTTTTAAGAGCGCGTCACATTGCGATTTCCAACCGAGGTCCCGTGGTCCGAATTGCCGGAGATCGGATCATATCGCGTATGTCTTGATGCTCCCACACGACCCCATGATGGACGTGGGGCCCCGCATGGAGACCCCGAAATGAAAAGCGAAAGATGTGCAGAAAAGACTCCATGGACAGTATAGTATTGCTGCGAGGGCTGCTGAACGCGCCAGAATGCCTTCGCGGTGCGAGTGCGGATGGTACGACTTGCCTTACTTGGACGTACAGGAGCGCGCATAAAAACCTTCGAGCGTTGCATGTGTTTCAGGATCAGAATCAGTGTTATGACGAAAGTACCTCCGCTTGACTCGATCGCTTGTACGACATTGCGCTCAATCGATAACCCGTCGGACACTTTTTTTCCGTTCCTTGCTCCAACATTTCTCAAGTCCTCGGTAGCCAACAGCTTGGGCGCCTCACCGCCTCGCACCGCCCCGCTCCCCGCCCCACTTTCATGTAATCATCCGCCCGCCTCGCCCGCCCTCGGCAAGACGCACCTGATTGCCGTCCGCCGACCACGCTGCATTTGAAATCACCCCATTTTAGCCGGAACTCACTGCCGAAGTCGCGAGCACGAGGTCGCGCGCAGATCAGCGCGTTCTGTGTCGTTTACGCGGCGGAGCTTGGAACTACGCGTCCCGTCGCGCGAGTGAGCGTGCCTAGGCCTGTCATAACCGGTAACGTACAAGCGAATCCAAGCCAGTTTTATCAACAGTTTTTACAGTAACGTTTAACTTGACTCTGAGTTTGGAATCCCGCAGGTAAACCCCGCCGACTTCTCCCGCTCGTCGCGGCAGAGGCTGCGTTCGAGCTGTTAGCCTGTTAACGTTGTGATTCAAGCTTCGGGTCTTCGGGCCTTCGGCAATCCTCTACTGGACCCGTTCCCGCGGACGCGCAATCACTGTTTGCATCAAACGAACCATACGCGTGGTTTCTGAATCTCTTTGCAAGCTTCTTCTAGTCTCTGTCTCGCTTCCGTTGACGTGTGGATCCTTTGCGGATGCAAAATGGCGTGTTTTTTCCCCCCGTACTCTGCGCAAGTACTCTCTTCTCTTTTGAAAACGCGTACAGAAAGCAGGTCTTCACCAGGTAGTACCGTAGAGTTCGATTATTCGAGCACAGGGGTCTGTACTTCCGTGCCTGTTACAGCACACTGCAACGACGTACCTATACCGGATCCACCCGGATCCCCACCCCACCCCCACGCCCGACACTCGCACCACACGGTTACGGTTACGTTACGGAAATCCCGATTCCCGACGACTGCGCGAATCACACGCGAGCAACCAAACACAATGTACGCGACCAAACACGCGACTGCGCGAAAATCATCCCCAGATCCCCAGACACAAAGCGAAAATCATCACCAGGGGTAGGCGATCATAGTTAAACATGAAATAGTATCAGCGTGATCGCCGAGTGAGTGCAATTTGCGACGTCGACGGTTGTAACGGACCTAACGGTGTGTGACTCCGGACTGAATTGGACTTGGTTTGAGTTGAAAATGAACGACGGACTTGACGCAAATGAAACCGGAAACGAAAACCCGTTTCTGTTTCCTGAAAATGAAATGATGGCGTGTTTTACGGTGTGGGTCCGGATCCTTGAATTAATTTCAATATCGTTGCCCGGATTTGCGCTGGTGGAGTGAAACGTCAACGTAGTGTTTCTGAGTCAACCTTGGGTCTTGCAATTGTATTACCGAAATTGCAACCCACCCATCCACGATGTCTTCGATTCTCGCTGGTTGTCATGGCAGCTGATACTTGAAAATTCTGGCAGTGGATAGGCGAGCTGTAAGCAAGCCCCCCAATAATAGAGCTGTCCCTCATGAGGTAGTATTCTTATATTGTTGTTCATCTTTACAATCGGCATCTGGATTTTGTTTTTGAGAATAATTCGCAAATGTCTCTAAAGCAAAACAACGCCGTAGGGCGTAATCGCTCTTTCAGGCCGAACTGGGTATGTGTTCAGTTATTCACAACGCCAAAACAGATCTCTATACAATACCGTTGAGCAAACTTCGGTCACTTTCAATCAAGTATCACAAGGAGGAATCTTCGAGGATTATCTTACCTTATCAACTCTACGGAATGATCCGGCGGAGTTCGAATAACTTGGAACTTTGTTGAAAGAATTCGATCTCGGAGTCCTTGATGAAGTCAGTCGAGCAAGAGTCGAACGAAGAGTCTAGTGCTCATTCATGGTGGTGCGTGGTCGTCCCTGTTCTCAACGTGAGAAATACTTTTCCGTCAACCTTTCTGAGTTAGAGTCTCTGGCAGCGCTTCGTTAACTTCCTTCCTTCTACCAGTTCTTACTTCATACTATCATTCTCATGGTAAAATCGAGGTGCTGCACTGAATTTCAATAAGCGGCCAATAATACATTGGTCGGGTACGAGACGGTAGTCTTTACATCACCCTCTCTAGTCACGATCGCCAGAACCTTGCCATCCTTGGTGCTCCTCTCTTCTAATTCCTCTCCTAATCGCAACTTGCAATTTTACATGTATTGAGCAGCACATTTCCTTCAAAAATGGAGAGACACGAATGGTTTAATGAAGCAAACAATTGAACGGTCTAAGTTGAACGCGGTTATAAATAAGAAGGGAAAGGTGTCTTCAGCGGTGAAGAAGAGGGGACGAGTACACCGCAAAGCAGTGCAGCGGAAACAAAAAAGGATTTCGGCTATGTCCTGAGTTCGGAGCCCCTAAATGACTTTTGAATCTATTATCGCCCCTGATCATTCCTGAATGCAGTGCTTCGTATATAGCACCTATAAAACGACCACAGACCTGACCGTTTCCTTGCTTTCCCCCATCATCCTTCCCAGCCCTTCGTTTCGAAATGCCCGTTTCCACCATGGTTGACGTGAGCTTCCTAACCGTCATTCCTATTTCATGCACTGACTCCGGTCGTTAGCAAAAGCCTTACCAGTCTCAGCAGCCCATGCCCACAGTGGGTATGCAGATCGGCGGCGGCGGCAATCGGAATGCCCTTTGGGAAGCCTCTCAACAGCGAAGGGAAACGCGACTGGAGTTACGGTCTCTGCGGATGCTTCGAGGCGTGCGGCACTTGTAAGTCGAGCGGCCCTTGTACCGAATTAGCGTTGTCTCACTTCAGCATCGCTCAAGTCTGCTACGCCTGCTGGTGCCCCTGTATCGTGCACGGGAAGAACAAACAACGGTTGGAGCATCTCAACAACAACGGCACGCCGGCTGCCGAGGGCGGCAGCGCCTGCAGCGGTGCGTGCTGGGCGTTCTGCTGCCTGCACATGTTTACCGGCGCTGGCTGCATTCTCGAGGTATGTTAATCCTTACCTGGATTTCTGTGGTCGCTACCAACTCACTCGTCAATAGTGCATGAACCGCGGCGAAGTCCGTGGGCGGTATGGAATCGAAGGTGGCGCATGTGGAGACTTTATGGCGGCTTGGTGCTGTCTCACTTGTGACTTGACGCAAGTATCCCGGGAGATTGAGCTCGAGGAGAAGAGTTTCGGTCAGAACTACTAAATACGGCTCTCCGCTTTCATCTCCGTTTTTTCCAATTGGATCCTTCTCCTGGTATTTCACTGCTGTAGTCTCCTCGCTGGGCCTTGTGAATTTGACTTTTGTTTTCGAGATGGACTAGACTCACCAGTGAGCGGGCTAAATCCAAGTAAAATGTGGCTTTGACCCATTCACGAAGGGTTCGCACCATACAATCGAATAGTCTGGGAGTGACTTACAACTGAACAATCACGGCCAGCGCGTTGAAACGAACTCACAGACGAATAAGTGAATTTGCGAAAGACATTAGCTCCGATTTAGCGGTGAAAAGGAGGGGACAAGGTTGAGGTGAATAGGGGGAAGCCCTATGTATACGGAAGCGAAGGCGAGAGACAAAAGTAGACGGAAGAGATCTCGCAATCGCAAATGGGTGTAAACTCCTCTTGCCCCAGATCACCCTGCACCTGCCCGCGAACGAACAACAATTTATTTTCTGTGGACCCTAGCCAAAAAGGATACGGTGAACAAAAGGACTAGAACTAGGTGTAGAGGAACAAAACAGCGTACGTTGAAACTGCCACGCAAACTCAGTACATGCTCGGTGAGGGCCACCAATCGACATCGCAGTTTCAACATACTCAGAATGGCCATAATCAATCAGATGACCGGAATTTTGTACCTTGTGTGAAGCGGTGCTTGATTCGTTGACTGTGCGGGCGACATGCGAATTGGGACGGCCACCAAGTGTTCGAATGACGATGAAGGAGCCAGTTTGCGTTGGAGGTGGTTGGCGGTTACCAAAAGGCCGCTCGCCGTGGCATCGCGGATAAGCTACACGAGAGAGCGTCAGGAAAGCAAAATAGACAACATCGATTGGAACATACGTCCGTTCGCTGATGACCAGTACTGAAATAACTTTCGACGCAATTTGTCCTGCGAGGGTTTGGCGGCGACCAAACGGTGTTTCCTGTCCAATGTTGAAGGGTTTCTCCAAAGGCAGACGGGCGGACAGGGTAGGCGCAGGCCCCTCAGCCTCGCACCACGTCCTTCTAATCGGCGTAGCCCAGCAGCAGCACCAGAAGCAAAACTTCGGATCCGTGAAGCACATATTCAAGTTATCGAGAATGGAGCGCGCAGGTAAGATCGCCTTGACTTTGAGGAGGTGGCAGACAACCAGGAGGGTAGAGGAGACGAGGATGACGAGTTTTCTAGCAGGGTCCGAATCTTTTAATGTAGGGGTTAGAGTGGTGAAAGTGGTATCTGCGGCAGTGGAGTCAGAGGTACAACTGAAATGGCGGCCCTCCCCTCCAGCGCAATCGGGACCTGGGTACGCGCACAGGAGCCGGCTGAGAAGCTTCCCTGTATCGCCAACCAGGACAAACAGGACAGCGAGCCACATTAGGACGATCGTGGCTCCAACGATGAGGACGAGGTTTTTTTGGATAATCAGCGCATGACGGCGGGCACGTTCGAGTCAGGGCAGCGAAGCTCGACAAATGCTCGACTCGGATGCCGTCGGGGCCGATAATCATGGTCACCATAGAGAAAAATAAATAAAGGGTGCCTGAAAGGAAAGCTTGGAGCATCTATGCGCCCATGTATCCAGAGAATCCTGCACAACGTGGAAGCAAGAGTCTTTGACTTTTCGCCCTTGGTTCGTGACTAAGCATCTCCTTATTTAGAAGGTGTTTTTCGGCAGCCTTCGGCGCTGGCCGAGCTGCCGAAACATTTTCATGCTCCGCTTTCTAAGGCGTTACAGGCTCTTCCTCGTACCACCACCGTGCCACCTGAGGCCACCTGCCACCATATTCTCTGCCATTTTTTCTGCCCTTACCCTCGGTCTTGATGTTCCCCAACACCATCCTCCTCATCCACATCCCCGATTTCGCCGTCTGGCGCCGTGGCAGCGCCTGTTGACGACGCCCCTCATCAAGTTGATGCGCCTCGCCCCGCCTGCGTGCTTTACGACGCGTCGGGCCATGGCCCCCGACTATCCTCCTCCCTCCGGAGCATTTCCGGCACCATTATCAGCACGTCCAGGGATTACTTTGTAGGCATGAGGTATGTCCTACAGCTCTGCTTATCTTCCCCGTCGCACCAGCTCGGGGGCTCATTCTATACCTATATCTATCTCTCCTTACATGATATTTCCACCCCATCACTTTACCGTGCATGCCACCCTACCATTTCGCACGAAAAATGTACCAGTAGAGTTTACTGTAGAGTCACTGTAGCCCAATCACCTTGAGTTGTATGCTACAGAGTATGGAAAATATAGCAGCCTTTTATTTGCCCCAAAGTTAACCTACTACACGTTCTATAGTGACTTGCTTGGATTTCACTTGCCTGTTTGCTGCCGAAAACCGCCGTGGCTGCCGCTCGGCAGATTCCCTAAAACGGTAATTCCCTTAAAGGAAACACAAGGGCGAAAAGTTGCAATCTGGAAGCAAGAAAGGCGAATGTTTATTTGTGTGTGTAGGGACCACAAGCCAACGGCGTGAAATGCACAGCCATCTCGTCGTCCTGTCAAACTCAAACCACCGTGTGCGCAGATGACTTTCCACTGGATAATGACATTGTGGACCGCATATTCAAATCAGGGAAAACCACCCCAGTAATTTTCGCATATTTTTCGATAAAATGCGCGAAAATATGTTGAGTTTTGCAGATGGAAAAAATGAGCAGAAATATGTTCTTCAAAAAAAAAATTCGAAATTTTGTGCAACTTTTGACAAAATTTCGACCAACATTGCGCACATTTGAATCAAGAATATTTAATAGTTTGACGGAATATCATTCACTTTTGCCTCCTTTGAAGCTTCAAATCCATATAACTCAACACAGGAAATATTCTATTAAAGTCAAGCATAGAGTAAAGACATTTCGGGGTGACTAAGGAGGTTATATTTGAAGACCGGAACTAGTCAATATCAATTGGTAGACAGATCACGCTGTTCGCGGAGCCTAAGGCTGCCTCGGACGAGTTGGATTGCCTAAACAGCCGTGAGTGAATTGAATATCAATCATATCAGTTCAACGTCGACTCACGTAACCTTCTTATAAAGCTCGTGCATTGTTTTGTTAAAGTTCTTTGCCGACAACCCATTGCGTTGGGTTTCCAGAACCGCCTGGAGACTGGTGTATGTATTTTCGAGGCGTTCTTGGCTGAACTCCTTTGCCTCGACATAACGCCCCCGTCTCCCACGCCCGTAGCGCTGCCCAGATCTGCACACATTCAGCATGGAGACGCAAATGAAAACTTGAACGGAGCCCAGCGCTTTCCCACCGCTCCACCACGCTTCGTGAATCACGTCCACGATGGCAGGTGCATGGAAAGGCAAGCCAAGTACGAAACTCTGCAGCCGAGTTAGATCCAGTGCGGTGACAGACGAAATAATGACAAGACCTTGATGCCCTTCTTTGTCGCGTTAGCTCCAATCGCATTGTCGGTCTCGTCAGCTGCCATAGAAGGTAGATCTGTACTGTCGAGGACAGCATCTGCCGATGTCCCCGCACGGGGGGTGGGCGTCGGGGCATATGGAAAGATGTAGCGTTGCTGATCTAGGGAGTTGTCTGACGATGGAGCGCACCTGCGAAGGGGTCGTTTCAGGCTTATTGAGCTCATAATGCGTGGCGACTTTGGAGATAGCACTGGTTCGCAGCCCCGAGCGCATGTTGCTACCTCGAGTCAAAATCTGGTGAACCTGGTATCAATGTGCTGCAGAACAAGCACGAACCACGTACGAGGGGAGCAAGATAACCACAGAAGGCAAGGTCCCTCTTGGCGCGATCTTCGATATGCAATCCATTTGGCTGTTTCTTCGCGGAGAGGCGCATGAGACGTCGAACGATTGCCGGGCGCGATACTGTGCTCTCGTAGCCAGCTTTAAAAGCAATGTCACAAAGATGCAACTGGATAGCCGCTTTGATGATCGTTTTCAGGAGCGGAGTTTGGTCGAGGAGCTTGATTTGGCCGGCAGTCTTTGGGAAAGCAATGCGAGCAGTATCGTCCCAGTCAGACTCTACTGTCGTTGGAGCTTGATGTTTCTTCCTTGAAGGTTGTACGACATTCAAGGATCGAATTGCAGTTTTTCTAGAATAGCGTCAGCACAATGTCGAGGACAATATTTGACGGACCTCTTGTTCATATTTCAACTGTTGTGCAGATACTTTCCGTTTTTTGACCTGGCTATTGTCAACAGCACACCAGAATTAGGTGTTTACAGAAACGTACGGGTTCAGGGGTATCCTTCTTCCCAATATCTTCCACCTCGTCGTCATCGATGTCGTTCTCCAGGTCGAAGTCGAGATCGGTGTCGGGCGGTAAAGAACCCCGTGAGGATAAAGATGCTTGCCGGCAATGACGTGGCCTAGGCTGCTGATCCTCGTCCCCGGGGTCGGAGTCGGAGTGATCTGCAGTGGAGGAAATCTGCTTCGAGTTCCGTTCAATGATCTGCGCACCCTGTGGATATATTGAGAACAAATTCGAAGGTAATGATGCCATACCTCGCGCACTACATCAACTGGCCCATCTTCGGGTTCTGACTGGGAAGGATCAGAATGCACCTGCTCGCCCTCAGACTGGCTCGGAATATCGTCGTTCTCGTGCTCGTTGTCAACAGTCTCTGTGATTTTCGATTTCGGTGTCGGCTTGTTCCTGATCGGAGCGGCCTTCACAGATTTCCCTGGAGCTCGGTACCGCCAGGGTGAGCACATTAATACTTGCGTAGGCACATCGCATGAATCTCACCTGTGGCGGCATTGGTTCCGGACGGCTCGCTGGAGACTGAGAGCGATTCAACTGATCAGAATGTACCTTCATGGAAGAATTTCAAGCACGTACCATCAGCTTGAGGAGCAGCTGAGTCTTCGTCGGACTCGGTATCGATAGTCAATTGGTACCCTTGTCACGAATCATCCGTCACATTCTGTCAAGCTGCAGCAGCCATCTCACTCACTGCGAGTTGAAGCTTGTACCTCCTTGCCGCTCCCTAGCCAGAATGAGCACATTATTTAAAGGTTTGAAGTCACCGTACCCTTGGCTTTCTGAGGATCTTGGCCCTGTGAACCTTTTGATCGTGTCGTCTTGCTGCTGTTCTTGACTACGGCCTGCGATCTGGGGGTTTCCTCATCGACCTCCATGTCATCTGGCTCTGGAAGCGTTGATAAAGCTAACGGCTTCGATGAAATATAATTTATGCTTGCCTTCATGATGATTAGCCTTGGTCTTCTTCGCGGTCTTGACTGGTTCGGCACTGCTTGATACAGCTCTTTTGCGACTGGTGTTAGTGTTTCTCGAAGTATCCCAAACTGCCGCCCAGCAATCAGCGTTCGATATCTGTATTCAGTCTCGCAGCTCACCTTTATCCTGAAGGGCTTTGTTCTTGGCTCGCCGTCCACCTGCAGTTTCTTCGGTAAGTTTCTTATTAGCGGCTTCCTCTTGGGCGAGGTTTAGGGCTCGTGTCCTTTTGGCTTTTTCTGCCCGGAGTGAGGTTTTCTTCTTCATCTGATGTGGCTGATAACTCGTCATCAGAGTCCTGCATGTGGAATCGAAGGAGTGTGAAGTTAAAGGAGTGTGGGTTGAGATGAGGGGGAAAGAGACGACACAAGATAGGACCAAGGAGATGCGTCTTTGTTGTGACATGTATTTTTTTCACCTGTGGCGTACTTCGAATGAAGCGAACTATTCTGCGTGTGCCAAGCCTTGTGGTGCGCTGGCAGACTTGACGTTTTTAATCTCAATCTCATTGTAATGAATATGGATCCGCATTCGGGCGTCAAGCCATTTTGGTGATCTCGGGCTTCGCATCAATTTGCCGAGAGTTGAACAAGGTCGTCATGTTCAACACTGCGGCTATTATTCCATTTACGGACACAAGTAGATACCCTTTTTTAGACACAAGGTAGTTTATACATTCAGAACAAGGTAATTAATACAAGGGCTTCGAAATGGACACAAGTAGATACCCTTTTTTAGACACAAGGTAGTTTATAAATTTAGAACAAGCTAATTAATACAAGGGCTTCGAATTACCATTTAGTTAGGTAGTGTGAAAGTAGTTAGACGATTTTCTTGAATCCGACACCTCCCCCCACTCAGCTTGCGCGAATACTTGGCTTCTTGACGACTACTGCGGGGTCTGTTTGCCTTTTGGTTTACCCGGACCTCACACTCATCACCGCATCTCAATGCGACCGTGCCCTGGCTGCGGCAAGAAATTGGAAAGTGGTAGAGCATATGGAAACCATTTTTCGACCACATCAGACCCTCGCTGCTTGAAATTGCGTAGTGACGCCGAGGCCGAGGCTCAGTGGACTGATTCCGACGAGGAAGACTTGGCTCAGATCTTCGAAGCGACTTTCCGACTGGTGGCGGCTCATTTACAGGCGATTTTTTTGGGGAAGATTACACCGAAGAGGATTTCAATTATCTCTCAGATGACTCGATGTCGGACTGTGGCGATGAAGAGGACCCTATCGCTGCAGATTATGCCGCAGCTGTAGATGCACAAACTGGTGATGGATGGGAGCCGGCTCGCCTGCCAGCTCAACACATTGTAGAGTCGGATGAGAGTGAGACTCTTTCTGAAACACCACCTGCACGTGAAAGACGCAAGATAGCAGAGGATCGTTTCCACAAAGCACCTGTTGTCGTGAAATATCCCAGTGATCGTGCTGGCGAAGAAATTTCTGACCAACATTCCCTGTCATCTGAGCAACGGTACAGCAATGCTTTGGGAAAGTCCAGTAACATCTACACTCCATTTACATCGAAAATGGATTGGGAGTTCGCCCGATGGGCCAAATTGCGTGGCTCAGGGTCTACTGCTTTCACGGACTTGCTGAAGATAGACGGCGTGAGTCTTCTTCGATTTAATACCATGTGCATCTCTAATCTATCAAATCAGGTTGTGGAAGCGTTGGGCCTGTCTTACAGAAACTCGGCCGAGCTCAACACAATTATAGATGAAAAGTTACCAGGTCGCCCCAAATTCACTCGCTCTGAGGTTGTTGTCTCAGGCGAAGTCTTCGAGCTTTATTCTCGAAATATCATCGAGTGTGTTCGGGCACTCTTCGGGGACACAGAGTTTGCACCCTATCTGTTCGTTGTCCCGGAACGTCACTATGCCGATCAGGACAAAACAATCCGCTTGTACCACAACATGCATACAGGCAAATGGTGGTGGAGTACTCAAGTACGCTTTTGCATCAAGTTGATATGGCATCGCTGACTATGATACAGAAAGCAGTAGAAAAGGATAATCCTGGAGCAACTATCATTCCAATTTTGCTTTCATCCGACAAAACTCAGTTAACAATGTTTGGCAATAAAACGGCATATCCAGTCTACATGACAATTGGGAATATTCCCAAAGAAATCAGACGCAAACCTTCTCGGCGAGCTTACATCCTGCTCGCATATCTTCCCACTTCACGACTTGGACATATCAAGAACCAGGCTGCACGACGCCGTTCTTTGGCGAATTTATTCCATGCATGCTTATCATTCATCACCGAGCCTTTACGGGAAGCCGGTGTTACCGGTATTTCTATTGCAAGTGGGGATGGAAAACTACGTCGTGGGCATCCAATTGTGGCATGCTACATCGGCGACTATCCTGAACAGTTGCTCGTTGCTTGCGTGAAGACTGGATCATGTCCCACAGGCCAAACCAAGCATGATGATCTTGGGGATGGAGACTTGAAGTGTACACTCCGGAATCTTTCCGAAATCTTGGATGCGCTGGACACACTCGATGAAGGCGGCACTCGCTATACCCAGGCATGTACTGATGCTGGTATTAAGCCTGTCGTTCATCCATTTTGGGAGAAGCTGCCATATACAAACATATTCCTCTCCATCACCTCCGACATCCTACACCAATTGTATCAAGGGATCATCAAGCATTTGATACAGTGGTTGAAGGAGAGCATCGGAGAGGCCGAACTTGATGCACGCTGTCGACGTCTTCCTCCTAACCACAATATTCGCCTTTTCATGAAGGGAATTTCGCATCTCAATCGAGTAACTGGCCGCGAGCACGACCAGATTTCCCGTTTCCTTCTCAGTCTCATCATTGATGTTCAACTTCCGGGGGCCTTTCGCCTGTGCGCCTTGTGGAGGCAGTGCGTGGAATCCTTGATTTTACATACATTGCCCAATACCCCATGCATACAACAGAAACCCTTGCTCACCTGGAGGAATCTCGGATGCTCTTCCATCGCAATAAAGACATCTTTGTTGATCTCGGTATCCGCGAGAACTTCAATTTTCCTAAACTTCACTCAACGGCCCACTATCCGGACAACATCATGAACTTTGGGACATCTGACAATTACAATACCGAGTATACTGAAAGACTCCACATTGATCTTGCAAAGGATGCATATCGTTCAACAAACCGCAAAGACGAATTCTCGCAAATGACCTTGTGGCTCGAGCGTAAAGAAAAAAATTCTTCGTCACGATCAATTCATTCACTGGAAGGCGCGCGGATCACCAGCCCCTCCTATCATCGAGAATCTCCACCCAGGCATAATTTATGAGTGCCAACTCAGCATGTCGAAACACCCCACGCACAAATCAGTCAAATTCAACACCCTTTGAGACCACCTATGGTGCTTCTTTCTTCCGTGACGCACTCTCTCGCTATGTGGTCGGATTGATAGAGCCGGAGCTCTCAGCAGCACAAATTGAACGAGAAGCCAACAGCTTTGATGTCCCATTCAATGCTGTCCCTGTGTTCCAGAGGATCAAATTTACCACTTCAGATCCATATGCAAAGCGTGGAACCGCCGATTCAGTGGTGGATTCAATCCATGTTCAACCTCAAAAGGTTTTGCAAAATGGTGACATTGTTCCTGGGCGGTTTGATACCGCACTCGTTAATATGGGGAACGGCAATAAGACTGGAACAGAGGGTGATTATTTATTCAGCCTGTGCTCATCACTTGAACTGATCTTCTTTGCGCAGGGTATCGAATTGCCCAAGTTCGGGTTGTGTTTACACTCCCTGAACATCTTGCAAAGACTGTGTTCCCACCGGGCATTATGCCGCCTAAACATTTGGCATATGTCGAGTGGTTCACAGCATTCAAACCTCAACCTGAACAACATCACTTGATGTACAAAGTGTCGCGTACACTCAAGAATGGGGATCGCTTGGCAAGTATTATACCAGTGGGCAACATCCGGCGCAGTATCCATCTATTACCAAAATTTGGTCCTGTTGCGCCATCTCAGTGGAAATCACATATGGTGCTGGATCAATGTTCTGTGTTTTTTGCTAACCCGTGGACTGATCGTCATGCATACGCGACATTGTATTAGAATAATCTTGGCAAATTTCTGTTGAAATTTGGTGTACATGCAGGAAATAATATGTCCAGTTCATAAAATAGCACATAATGGGCGCACTTTTCAAGAAATTTCACGAAATTTTACGACATTTCACGAAAATTTCACAAAATATCAAAATTATTTGGGGCACAAGAAATTTTAGCGAAAAATTTTGAGGGAGGTTTTCCCTGATGACTTTCTTCTCTGCCCGACATTTGATACTCTTCAGTCCATGATGCTTGTCTCAAGAGTCTTCCACCAGATCATCAGACTTTTTTCCGGCTCCGACATGCTTGTACCGTAATCAAGTCTTTTGCATGTAGTCCATTACATTTGCCGTTGCATCATCAGGAAAAAATGCCAAGAGTATGTCGCGTCTGATAGCGTCAGTAACCAGGGTAACCTCGTAGACAAGTCCCCCTATTATTAGCTCCCCGTAGCCACACGCTTGCATCTCGTAGCGTCTCGTAGCTCTCAGTGCAGGCTACGGTAACGGCTCGTAGCACTCAATAGCTCTGCACCTCAATATGGTAGCAGC
Source organism: Mycena sanguinolenta (assembly GCA_014462675.1). Taxonomy (NCBI): domain Eukaryota; kingdom Fungi; phylum Basidiomycota; class Agaricomycetes; order Agaricales; family Mycenaceae; genus Mycena; species Mycena sanguinolenta. Next base: position 60,119 of record JACAZH010000099.1, on the reverse strand, counting down.
TCATAGTGCTTGATAATTCTCAATATCTTGCCATTTCAAGCTATACATAGGGCCAGAAAAATGATATAAAATTGCAGTAGTACATATACGAACACGGAATATAGACGAAAACATGCAAGCATGAAAAGTATCCAAGCTGACCCCGAGGGTTGAAAGAGAAGACTATGAATAAAGAAAAGTGTTAGCACCATTGCACGACATACGTTGGTTAGAACTCACCCAGCTATTGAAATAAAATCCAGGGCCGAAGCGAGAAGCTTGGAGAGCTTGAGACGACAGGTTGACAAAGAGACTATAAAACCTTGGCTAGGAGTTCGTTCGAAGGGAGCTATAAACAGGGGCCATGCATTCCTCTTGAATCAGCTTGAGGGCAGCGGAGTTCGACCGTCTTGAAAGAATAACTGTTTTGAATGAGGCTAGGTGTTTGACAGCCGCCAATAAGGTTGATGAACGAAAACTTGGTGGCGCCAAGAGTTTGCAGACCATGACAACAACGGCTTGACGACCACGCTGACAGCAGGAGTGCGAACTTGAGGAGATGGTCTTTGAGGAACCAGAGAGCTTTGAGACAGTTCACAGTGGGTAGGCTTGAAAATTGTTTGCAGTTCCATGTAAGTACCGAAGATGGGCCGGAAAGCGTGTCCGATGGGTGCATCATACCACTGTCGAGGTGAGCAATTCTTCGGTCTGAGGGCCGTCAGCAGCGGCATTCGTGCTTGTAGACCGCCAGAGTAACTTGTAGCTAGATGCTGGGAAGACCTGGTTCGTCATTGGCGGGTCGACGCCCATATAGTACCGAAAGACAGTGAGAGTCGGGATCTTGACGAGAATTGTGGGCACGGAGTGTGCGTGAGCCGCGGCTGAGGGTGGGGCATGATCGGTAGCCGGATAGCAGGGCCTAAAGAGCCAGAGTCGTTGTTCGTCAAGGAACGAGATGGGGGAGAAAAAAAAGAAGGATGAGTTACCGCGCGATCAACAATGCTGTCAAGAATCACGCAATCGCTGCGAGCGGAGTTTGAATGGACTTGAAACATTTCATGATAATCGGTATGGTTGAATCTCAAAATGAAGATAGCCATACACATCGTCGGAAGTGAGCAGTAGTTATTCTTCTACATATTCAGCCACGTCTAAACTGAAATATTTGTTCTCGGAAGGCTGCTACTTCGCGCTACCGGTCCGGAGCAGGCGGCAATCAGATGCTATAGGTTATTAGCGCGGAGCTATCAAGGCTACCAACAACTACGGAGCGTTCTCACAGAGCTACGGGGACAACTGGTCTCCGGTCAACTTGGCTGGAGCCGACATAGTAAAATCTTTTTTCCTGATGATATAATATCGTGGGGCCGGCGCTACCGCAAGCCCTTAGGGTGGTTCGCTATCCGCCAGCCGGTCTCGCGAGGAACCTGGAAGACCCGGACACGCTGGCCGCGGAATGCCCAGAAAGTCCCTTCTACAGAGTCATCACGGCCTCAGAGAAGGCTGAATTGCAAAACAATTCTCTCTTCATTGCGGCTCTGGAGGACATCTACAGCCTAACGTGCGAACCTCCAAGACAAGTACTAGTGTTCTCACTGTGAAGGAATCCTGGTGCTTTCAACGTGCGGCCTATCGCATCATGTTCTATTGCAAGCTGTTTTCGGCAAAGCACGGCGACTCAGACTTGACTGAGGATGCGATAACCTACGTTCAGCGGCAACGCACGGCCGTGTTACAAGGATATTCCACCAATGGGCTCCGACGATTGTCCGCTGTTGTGCGGTTTTTTCGCTGCATCTTGGAAGATACTTGCGCGGGTAATCCCAACGGTGAATACTTTTTGACTGAATTATTTGTCACTGCTCGTCGTACTGACTTTTAACAGAGTCGAGCATCGTCGACGTTCTTCTAACGCTAGGGCCCGAGGGTGTTAAACGCGCATGGGACGAACGAGCATACGACAGTCTTGCGGACGAGATCGAATTCGCACGGGACGAGGACCTCGAATACCCGCTTTTCACCGGGTATTTCTCCCTTTCCCTCAATAATATCTGGACGGCACGCAAAGTGAAGCCACTCAAAGACAAGTAACCTGTACGCTAAGCTCTATCTGAACAATGCTCACTGCACCTCACTAATCAACCATCGCAGGCTCTCAATGTGTAGCACCTGGCGGCCTCTCCCTTCTCACAGAAGCCAGTACGATCCCTTAGCTGTTTCATTCCACATCGTTCTCGCTAATAGTTCTCGTATCGCGGATTGGCATCGCGCGCAAATCCTTCCTCCTCCTCAAAGGCAGGCTCAAGCAAACCGACATACTGAGAGAACCCCTTGACGCTGCCATGCTCACTTTCGCAGCAGAATAGTACAAATTGTCTTGGGACGTCTCCGAGGGCGATTACGACGATGAGTGGGGGGAGGGTGACTGGGGGTGACTGGCGAGGGGACACGTACGAGTAACGAGTACATGGGCCCACGGATCGCCAGCGTCTTCGGCGTCTTCAAAATGAGCAAGTGGGAGGAGTGGACCAAGGACTTGTCGTATTGTCTTTCGTGTCTCAAGAGATTCCTGGAGGAACACATCTGGAAGTGGCTCCTCCAGGCCCGAATTAAAGGTACGTGACACGATTTTTCTCTTTCTTTTCGATCTTCCATCCTTCCACTTCACCCGTTGTATCAAACTGATAGATTGATTCGTTTTGTCCGGCAGGCAGATGGTCGCCGCCAGCAAACTGCTATGTAGTACGTATCTATTTTGCCGCTGCCTATAGTTGTTCTATTGACATGCATTATATACAAGTACGGCTACATCTGGATGCTTGGGATCCGGATTATTCGCGCGATATTTACTAGATATTAAACATTATCGTAAAGTCAAGCAAACGAAGCATTAGATGTGGTACATGACGTCGATGGACGCCCCCGTACTATTTCCCTCAGCTGGAGACTGTGCTTTCCCCATTTCGGGATTCATAACCGGTGTGGATATTGTAGAAATCTCCTCTACTCTTCTTCGCGCTTCCGACGAGGACTCCGGGTTGTCTTTGTCCTTGTCCCGCTCGTTGATCGAAATCTCGTCTTGCGGCAGGTAGATAATTGTCGTCATCTCCAAGCCTGGGGTGTGGGTTTGCGATAGCGTTTCCGACTCGTTCTCCGGATGGCGGAGTGCACGTAATGCACGAATGAAAGACTAAACATAGATGTAGATGAGTGGCAGGCGGTTTAAACGCGAAGATGACGACAAGTCAGGACCGCCGGAAAAAAAAACAGCGCGATGTGGAACTCGAAACGTACGGGATCTGTGGCGGCGAGTAGCCCATAGATTAGTGGACGCACAGCGTAGAAGGCAAGGGCTACGCGCAAGGAGTCGGTACTGATATACCAGGAAGTCACTACACCGTACCTGCAAGGTTCAGCCTCCAGTACTGCGCACTTAAGCTTGAGGTCGGGACATTTTTCTGGCGGGCCTGAAGCGAGTAAAACTCGATTACTGTGATGGAAATGTTGCAAATGCACGAGACGATGGGGTACAGGCCTCGTGGAGATGTTTAGCACCGATCAGCAGTGAATGTCTGTGAATCAACTCACTGATACGCAGGATGACATTTCGGAATTTCAGAATTGTTGAACCAGGCCTGCGTGAGGCAGTGGAAGCAGACGAGGACGGAGTGTCCCCAGGCACAAGCTACCGGCGTGGCTTAGAATTGCATGTACACGGATTGAGATCAGCGCACCCTATACACAACGAGGTAACCAATAATTATTATGAAGGCGGTAACCTCTCCTAAGGACGCAAGGGAGGATCCAGACGCTTTGAGCGCCAATAAGCCAGCGTAGCATTGCTGATGGGCCAATGCCACTGCGGTACCAACATGTCTTGTCGATGTCGTCCCATCTGCACCAAAGCGAGGTCAGAATCATACGGCTGCAGGTTCTCGGAGGGAGACCAATACGCACCCGAGATTACCAGATGCATATGGGGCGAGGTTGGAAATTATCGTAATCAGCGTGACTCCGATAACGTAGTATTTTTCCATCTTTAGGCCGTTGATGTTGAACGCAAGGACCAAACTAGCGTAATCTCAGAAACAAAGGACACCGGAATTATGCAGCTATGCTTGAATGAACTCACGGGAGATTGACAGCTATGGAGAAAAACATCCCCGTAGAAAACACAAGACTTGACTGTTACTGCTGCGTCGTAGTGCCAAAGGACCGAGAGCGAGAAGACGAACATTACTAAGAAATGACCGGAGTGCGCACTGTTGGCCAGGTGAAACTGTGAGGGCGCCGATGATAAATAAAATGCCGAAGCAGAGGCTAAGATTGTGAGTTCCTTCAGCCAGATGGTGCGGTACAGAAAACAGAATTTACTGTGCAACCAGGGCATATGTGAGCAGCCGAAAACTCACTCGGTCGAGGTACCGCCGCGAAACAGGCTTCCACGCGGCATATCCGTATAAACCAAGCAGAACGGTCGTCAGCCCAACCCCCGGGATCATCAGTCCCAAGATAACCGCGTTACTAGACACAGGAGTGGTCAGCTCAATGAAGTTGCCATCGGTTGAATCGTTTGCCTACAGGAATGGCGGAGCCGGGGACCGCGAGCTCGATTCCGATATGAGCGACATGGTGGTAGGCGAAGAGGAGGGGCGTTGGGAACGAGCCCCACCCAGAATTTTGACAGCTACCGGCATTTTGCACAGAATGTTACCGAATGCACCCCTGTTTCGGAGAATTCAAAGTTGACACATACAGATGCCCGAGCACAAATTCTCAATGGTTTTTTCCCCGCCGCCCTACGCTATTTTCAGTTTGCTGCCTCATATGCATGCTTTCGCGAGATGCAAACAGTGGTGATCAAGCGACGGAATACGCCGGAAGCACACTCGCCGCTCGCTCGCGGGGCTGAAAAGCTAATTATGGTAAGGGACTGTTTCGGCTCCCGGATTCTGTTCTCGTTTAACCGGCGTTCGGTATCCGGACCGTGCCGCGTAATACTACCTAGCTACTTACCTACCGTTCGCCTGGAACCGTGTCTCAGCGAAATGAATGCTTACGAGAGGTATCTTGACGTGACGGTGCCTTAAATTTTCGAGGAACATTTCAATGTCATTGAATTTGAATGAACTCTATACTACATAACTGGAAAGAAGGAAGAAAAGGCGCACCCTGAGAACCTTGAGAACTTCAGCTAATTCGAAGAGATTTCATGTCATGTCTTCGGCTTAGATGACACTCCTCGGCCCAACCTTGGCCCTAGTGATCTGCTTGGCCTACAAACCAGGGTTTTGGCTTGGCTTGACTTGACCGGGCTTTGAAATTGGTTTCACTTTCCTCAAGCCAAAGCCCTAGCCAGCGGTGTCCCGAAAGAGTTCTCAGGGCTTTCAGCACTCTCAGCTGCATCCTTCGAGCAAGAGTATGGTACTTTATGCACCTCATGTATGAAATATAGTCTTACAATTGTTCTTTAGGTCCTTCCGAAGCTCCCAATGCAGCACTAAAATTAATTTTGATCCCAAGCCAGGCCAAGCCCATTTTCAAACTCCGACATTGCTCCGGTGATGTGACGGGCGGTGAATTGCAGACGGCAACCAACCGGGAACCCGAGGAGTCGGCGAAGACAGGCGGAGTTGATTTTTGAGATTGAACCATTGTTCGACGTCAACCGACTGCTACAAAATGGTCCCGTCCCTTTGTATTCTGAAGCCAGGGCTCAAGCCCTTGGCTTTGGCTTCAGATATCTCAAGCCAAAGCCCGCGCGAAGTCAGCTGTTTGGCCTGCTTGGTGGCTTGAAGCCAAGCCAAGCAGAATATGCCGTATGTGGACGATAGTAACTGCCACGCAAATTCTGCATAGGGCCGCGAATCGACACCAGAGTTTTGTACCGTGCATGGAGCGGTGCTTAATTCGTTCGGTGTGCGGGTGACAATCTGTAGGACATTGCGCAGTAAATGGAATGCGGCGCCTGGCTTTCCGATGTTCAGGCTGTGCGGACTGCTGATCCTTGCCAAGTCGGCCAAACTGTTTAACTAGCCACTGCAGCTCATTGTGAACCTCCCAGAGGCTCAGATGCTTGGGAACCGAATGTTTTCCAGCAGTTTGGACCACTCAAGACCTCTTTGAACCTAAAAAATAAATAAGCACTATTGTAACTCCGGCCTGGCAGCCGGAACCACCCTCCCTGCTGTTGCTCACGACTCGACTAGCCCGGACCCCCTTGGTTTCGAACCTAACGTCGGGGTTTTGTTGTCAGTGACGATATTAACGTTCTCCGGTCAGAGCATAGATGTGGCCAGTGTAACACACCGGAGAGCTCCTAATTCTCAATGGCTATGCTCAGGTCAAGTCTGCAGAATATTTCCTAATTCGCGTAATTTCGGCGATTATGTTCGCCTATCTAGGCGCCGCTGTTGATGTCAGGTGCGCATCCCGTTAGTCTCTCGCAGCCAGACTTCAATACGGTACTATCTCCATAGTCTGATAGTAACCCCGATTGCTCAGGAAGCCACGGACTGATTACGCAATCCAGTGGCTGTGCGGGTTCGGCGCGTCTCAATAGGACGTGTTCTCTTCCTGTTGAAGCCGCCAAAGCTCGTGTCTCAGCTCCTACATGCTCATATAATGTCTGGATCACAAAATATTTGGAGTTTATGCAATATTTCGGGCCAGACCATTTCTCGAAGTTAAAGCGTCGGTCTGATCGGCCGAATCGGCACTTGCCGCGAAGTTTTCATTTCGTCGTACCAAGAGCATCCGACACTCCAAAAACTTAACCAATGGCGAGTTATACTGTACCATTTCATTCAATTCGAATGGGGGTGTGACCTGTGACCGCTCGATTCGAACTTTAGATTTCGAAAATGCACCGGGGACAGCGTGACACCTAAAAAATTTCGAAAATGTTCATAAACTCATCTGAAAATGGTGCCTCTCCCTCCTGGAGATTATGAGCCATACTCTTCCATGCGAAGCAGAATTTTTTGAATGCTGCTGTAGAGTGAGGAAAAACAAGGTTTTCAGCCAAGAAACAGTGGTGTTGAGGTTGAATTAGGGTTGAACTGGGGAGACAGGGGGTTTTAATCATAGTTGGCCTGAAAAGAAGTCAAATTAAGCAGTTTACGATGCAAGACAGCAAAAATTGTATTTTTCAGCCATTTTTCGTCGATTTTGTGACCTTTTGGGCACATTCGAAAACCGTCTTGGTGACTTGTGACATGTTCGAAAATTTTCGAAAATTCGGGGGCCTGTGACGTGTGACATTCGAATTGAATGAAATGGTACAGTAATCTATCTTGAATGCTTGGGAACAAGAAGAGCACAAAAGAGCACTTGGAAGCAATAAAGAAAATGCTAGGCGCAAGAAGCACAGCCACATGATTGCGTAATCAGTCCGTGGCTACCTGAGCCGATCGTGATTGCAAACAGACCATATACTGATACATACTTGTTCGTCATCAGTATATCGGTTCTGTAGCAGAGACTACTATCTCTAGTACCTCGACCATATTGAAGTCTGTTATTAAGTGATGGGGCCCGATTGGGATTGGCTCCTATTACATAATCTTCGCTTAGCTCTTTCGCGTCGTTTTCGCTGTCTGGCACCTTTCTCCCTAAATATTTGGTAATGAACTGAATTGCAGAACCTATTGTAGACGATCTGCCTCTTTGGAATTTTTCGAATGGTGGTGGAATGAGTGCAGTAGCTGTTTTTCATTTTGATAGGCGATCAAGAGGCCGAAAATCCATTAACTTGACTCTTCAACAGCTTCGTCCCATGATGCTGAAAAAATCCGAAAATATTTGGGCGGGCAGAATGCATCTATTCCAGCCTACTGAAGATATTTCCAAGGTTGAGGAGCAGGAGTAAGGGCCCGAAAACATGATTATGTAATAAGGTTCTACCCCGATCGGACACCTTCGCTTAAAAACGGACTAGCATCCCGTCCACCTTCAGAGTTCGTTCAATTTAAGTATTTATAGAGGAAGCCGGAGATTTCACCGGCCGGTGATTCATCACACCGTGGTGGATTTTATATGGCAAGGTACGAGTGTTTAGATGATATGTCTGTGTACTAGAGACTAATTAAAAAATTACTACCAGGTTATTTCTGATGTTTAGATTATCTGAGGAATGGACTGACAAGCAACGAAGATAGGGCTTTACCAGTGCTTCCACTAGTCTCGACGGATCTGAGTGGAAAGCTACTCCTGAAATTTGACTGCTCCTCCAACTTCCTTTAGTCTCTCGAGCCACGGTGGTATCTCGTACTTCGATCGTGTTGAACACTTCTTTCGGTGTTTCCCAAAAGGATTACGACTCTGAGACTCTTCTGATGGTTCTGTCGAACGTCTTTGTACATTTCTCGGACTGAAGCCAATCCTTATGGATATTCTCAATCTTGAATGTACCGCCCGGCACACTTGGCCTCTGTATGTTTGTGGATTTAGCAGATAACCCGTTCTCCATTCAACTCCATTTCATTCTAGCTGTAAATAAATAACCAAGGTACGAACCTCAGATTATAGAGCCCCTAGGATAAACAAGGCATTTGAGTGTCACGGTCACTCAGAATTTTCGACAACATCAAGCGCTTTGACGTCATCGCTTCCAGAGATGAATGAACCGGCGTCAGAGTCAAAGCTAAGTACCTTTGCTTTGCCGAGTTGCTTGTGCGTATTTGGTTCAAAAGGCGACGGTATCTGATTTCCAAATAAGGAGCTTCTGCAGTGGCAACAGATTTTTACATTGAAGGCACGGGTGGGCGTACTTACGACTTTGGATATAGGTTAGGGGGCAGATTCGAGACCGTGCTGAGGTGCATGCTGGCACTAGGGCTCGTAGGAAGGAGGACGGGCTAAAAAGTGTGTGCTCAGGTGAGAAATATTCATATGGGGTGTTTGATGTCCGAATATGAGACATCTGAGGTTGATCTGAGGTCAAGGTCAGTAATTGAAAGCATCAGTAACAAAGACATGCACGATGACTTTCATTGATCAGGATAATAAGTCGGAATGTGACTGACATGAACCTGCAAGTCAATCAGCAATCTGTACTGATTCATAGTGATCTGCTTGGCTTGGCTTGAAGCCACGAAGCCCTGAAGCCAAGCCCGTGGCTTGAAAAGCTAGGCCAAGCCAAACTGCTGGCTTGAGCCGGGCTTGGGCTTGGGCTTGATATGTCCCAAGCCAAAGCCCAGGGCTTAAGCCCTGGCTTCAGAGTACAAAAATAGATTGTTGGGTACTGCTATTTTGTCCATGTTGAATGATCACAAATGACTGTTCAACATCGAAAATAACATTTGGTTGTCTTTGCTGACTTCAGGTTGGCTGCTGTCCGTGGTTTGACACCCATCACATCATCGGAGCATTGTCGGAGTTTGAAATGATGTTCCGAAAGAGTATTCCCTGCTCTCAGTACTCATTTTCCAGAACCAAACAGTATTTTATGGACTTTATAGAAGAAGTATGTTTTTGCAAGGATCCTATATGTCTCTCTGAGGCTGTCAATACAATGCCCAAATGTCTATGGCAAGCCAGGGCTTAAGCCCAAGCCAAGCCCCCTTTTTTGGCTTTGGCTTTGGCTTGAGGAAACTGAAACCAAAGCCCGGTCAAGCCAAGCCCAAGCCCTGGTTTGTAAGCCAAGCCAAGCCAAGCAGATCACTAGTACTGAAATGAAAGAAAGGTGCGTACCTCAGAAGTCAAGTCGAAGGTAAAGGGGCATAGCTTCGCAGCTATTCCAGTTGAAACAAACTTGGTGTAGGTCAGTTAAGAAATCTGTATTAAACTAACCCTATTGGATGATGAAGGTGAGTGGCAACTCTGCCACACCAGTAGCATACGGCTGGGCCATCCAGGAACACACCATCTTGAATTTCATAGGATGCACAACCATGCATTCGAACGATCTAATCATACCAGCATGGCCCACTACAGATTCATTTACTCCCCTGAACATCAAGCTTGAGTGAGCTCAAAAGCAGTTTTTTCACTTGTGTTGTCTAGACTGTATGTCAGTGCTATACCTTCTCCTGTTTCCTTTGTCTCGTCTCTTCTGGAGTATCCAAGAGCCCGCAGTCATTACTTGTTAATAATAGTATAATAGTACTTCACTGGGATTGAATTATCATCAAGTGCACGTGCCTATGGCTTGGAGGTGACCTTGAACATTCAAAAAATTCATCTATAATTCTGTGTTCTAACAAGACTGATATAACATTCCAATGTCAAGTGGTACAGTTAATTTTAACCCTTGCTACAGTACATGGTCCCTGAGTTCCTGGGCCTTTTGGTGTTCTCCTAGATTTGAATATGTATTGGCCAGATTGCAGGTAGCAAACAGAGTATCTGGATGACTGTGGCCAAGGAACTGTTGGCGTTTCTCCAGAACAATGACTTCAAGGTCCTTGGCTTCCTGGTGCTCTCCCAGATATGAATATGTGATTGCTAGACTGCCCATAGCACATAATGTGTCTGGATGGTTGTTACCCAGAATCTGTTTGCATTTCTCCAGCACAATAACCTCAAGGGTTTTGGCATTCTGATAGTCCTCCAGTTGCTGATATGTGCTTCCAAGATTACCCATGGCTCGGATTGTTTCTGGATGATCTTCACCCAGAATCTGTATGCTTTTCTCCAGAACAATAACCTCCAGGTCTTTGGCATTCTGGTAGTCTCCCAGATGCCGATATGTGCTTCCAAGACTACCCATGGCTCGAATTGTTTCTGGGTGATTCTTGCCTAGAATCTGTTTGCATTTCTCCAGAACAATAACCTCCAGGGCTTTGGCATTCTGGTAGTCTCCCAGATGCCAATATGTGCTTCCCAGATTACCCATGGCACGGATTGTGTCTGGATGATCTTCACCCAAAATCTGTTTGCGCTTCTCCAGAACAATCACCTCCAGGTCCTTTGCATTCTGGTAGTCTCCCAGCTGCCGATATGTACTTCCAAGATTACCCATGGCACGGATTGTGTCTGGATGATCTTCACCCAAAATCTGTGTGCGTTTCTCCAGAACAATCCCCTCAATGTCCTTTGCATTCTGGTAGTCTCCCAGCTGCCGATATGTGCTTCCTAGATTACCCATAGCACAGATTGTGTGCGGATGATCTTCACCCAGACTCTTTTTGCGTTTCTCCAGAACAATTACTTCAAGGTCTTTGGCATTCTGGTACTCTCCCAGATATGAATATGTCATTGCTAGATTACCCATGGCACATAGTGTGGCTGGATGGTTTTTACCCAAAATCTGTTTGTGTTTCTCCAGCTCAGTAACTTCAAGATCTTTAGCTTTCTGATAGTCCCCCAGGTGCTTATATGTGCTTGCAAGATGACCCATTGCATAGATTGTCTGTGGATTATCTTCACCCAGAATCTGTTTGCACTTCTCCAGAACAATAACCTCAAGGTCATTGGCCTTCTGATAGTCACCCAAGTACTGATATGTGGCTCCAAGAGTACCCATGGCACACATTGTCTGTGGATGATCTTCACCCAGAATCTGTTTTCGTTTCTCCAGAACAATAACCCCAAGGTCTTTGGCATTTTGATAGTCCCCCAGGTGCTGATATATGCTTCCAAGATTACCCATGGCATGGATTGTGTGTGGATGATCTTCACCCAGAATCTGTTTGAATTTCCCCAGAACAATAACCCCAACATCTTTGGCATTCTGATAGTCCCCCAGGCGGTAATATGCACTTCCAAGATTACTCATTGCACCAATTGTGTCTGGATGATCTTCACCCAAAATGTGTTTGCGTTTCTCAAGTACAATAATGTAGAGGTCTTTGGCACTCTGATAGTCCCCCAGTCGCAAATATGTGCTTCCCAGATTACCCATGGCTCGGATTGTTTCTGGGTGATTTTTGCCTAGAATCTGTTTACATTTCTCCAGAACAATTACCTCCAGGTCCTTCGCATTCTGGTAGTCTCCCTGCTGCCGATATGTGCTTCCCAGATGACCCATGGCCCAGATTGTGTCTGGATGATCTTCACCCAGAATCTGCTTGCATTTCTCCAGCCCAATGATCTCCAGGTCTTTGGCACTCTGATAGTCCCCCAGGCACTGATATATGCATGCAAGATCACCCATGGCATGGATTGTGTCTGGATGATCTTTGCCCAGAATCTGTTTGCCTTCCTTCAGTACTGCTTCTAGCAACCTTGCAGCTTGTTTATATTTCCCAGCTTCTTTGAAAATCAATGCATAATGATATCTGAAAATCAAAGCCAAATATACACCACTCTGTAAAGCCAATTCCAGATGTGGGCATAATACTAGATTGGGCAATACACTGTCCCAACTGAGGCGCTGTGAAATTGCCATACCAAGTATAGCACCCATCGTGGACATGCATTTGTTGGGATTGGAAATCCTTGCTCGACCCCAAGCATGCACCAATGGATGGACAGAGAAACACTTTGTCTCCTCATCAAAGCTAATCAATGAATATGCTTGAAGCTCATTGGTGACAAGAATAAATTGCAAAGAATCCCAATCACCAGCTGTTCCACAAAAATGTGAGAGAAATTCTACAGGCTGTTGTAATTCTCCCTCAGATGGGCCACTGGTTTTGAATTCATACTTGGATGCATAGCAGAAGATTGCTTCTGTAATTCCATTGTAGTGTAGAAAGGAACAATGCTGTAAGAGCATAGCAGCCAGTGGGCTGAGCTGATTGAAGCTTACTTCCCAGGTGGTGTACACTGTCCAGGCATAGTGGTCACAAGATTGCACTGGCTTTTCACTCAGCAGTCGTGTCTGGTTTGTTGCATAAAGATCCAAATAGCTGCTAAGATTCTGGGATTTCAATATAAATGCCCCAGCTTGAACAATTGCTAGAGGCAGATAGTATAGCAACTATGGAATTGTTGCTGTCAAAATTGAATAGCCTAGACTCAACTGTCTCACCTTGACAATTTCTGCTGCAATTTGTTCTGTCTGAACTGTGGCCTTTTGTCCTGTGGTCTTTAGCAATAGAGCCACTGCGTCTTCCTCCTCCATATCTGAAACAGAAGAGTGTGATCCAGCATAAAGGGATAGCCCAGGATTTCGAGAGGTGATAATAATGTTCCCATGATCACATTCTGGAATGAAATCATGGAGATTAATGCTTGGATCATCTGCATTGTCCAAGACAAGAAGCCATTCTTCAACATTGCTGGTCATCCATAGCAAGCCATCTTCTTTGGAATCACCAAAGTTTTTCATCACAGCTATATTCTTCAGACCTGCATCAATTGTTGCAATGGTGCTAGTATCAACAAAGAAGATCTCTGAAAAGCTGCAGAGCTCAGTTAACAAAGTTCCAATTGCATGATCAAGCTCACCAAGATGATAAGTCTTTTTATGAATTTCAATGCAATCTGTGTTTTCCCTGCACCTCCAAGACCATGTAGCAAATAGATTTTCTGAGTTCCAGGGCCTGAAGTGAAAAATGCATGCATCTTATCCAGAATATCTCTTCTGCCCTGGAACTTCCTTGATGGAAGGGGACACTTGATGCCCATCTGAGCTGTTCGGATCCTGCTCTGCTAAGATGTTTGAGATGCCTGCTCTAAACTAAACGAACACGGTCAATCACCACTTCTGTGCTGGAATTCACTGTGGGACCCAAGCCATCAACAGCTGCCTGAATCTCGTGAACTTTGAAGTTAGTGTCTATCACTGCCATGAGCTGACAGCAGTGTTAATAAGTACATGCTTATCAGGTCATGCATGGCACCTTGAGTCTTGAACAAAATATTTGGATGCTCTTCTCATATTTTGCGATTTCCTCCCCAAGACTGGCTGCCTTGAAGATTTCCTTCACCTGGCCGCAGAATCCTCGAGATTTGCTTTCCAGCTTCTGGACTGCCACCACAATTTCATGCAAAAAGCTAAACAAATTCACTCAATACGACTATTCTCAACCATACAAATTTATAAAATTGTGATACACACCTGTCAAGTTCCTTGCACATACCCTTCAATTTTGTTGCAGCTGTATTCTGATGCAGGGACAACTGGTCATGGAGAATTGTCACAATCTCTACAGCAGTTTGACATAGATCTTTTAGATCATCCCGATTCTTCTTCACTTTCTACAACAGTGATAAATTAGCTTTATTTAAATTTTTCCATGTGGCAAGCATTGAGCAAGAACCTCGATGACCTCGAGGAGTGTTTGTATGGTTCGAAAAATGCCTTGTATGAAAGGAAAGGGCAAACAGTCCACAGCTGAGGTGGCAGTCTTTACGGTCAATATTGATGCCGCCAGCCAATCAGAATTGGAAGATTTGAGTAAGTGAAAGTGTGTTTGAGCATTCTCGGATATATCAGCATCTGAGGGACCTGTGGATGCCATGGTGGCGCCAAAGTCGATGTGGTGGGAGGTGCGAAAGGAGAGTTACCAAGCACAGCCGCAGAGTGTAGGATGGGAGAAGCGGGAGGATGATGGGAAGGATGTTAGAATACGAGTCCGCCGCTCGCTATCTCCGATGTCATTGGCTGTCGTATTAAGCCACAGGTACCCCCTCGTTGTTGTAATTAATCCTCCATTTAGACTAATCAGTTGTGTCAACTTTGTATAAGTAGCCGGTGGTTTGGAGTAATTCCCCGTGCATTTGCAACGGGTTCACTGCTAATCTGGAATTGATCTCTTTGATTCCAACAAGGGAGGGAGAGGGAAAGAGATGGAGGTACTTGGAAGGAGGAGGGAGGGGAGAAAGAGGGAAGGCAATAAATAAAGTGTACCTTCAAATTAAATTACAATCCCGGTATCTCCGCGCCTCCGAGCAGGATCCACCGCCATACACAGCAACTTCCGCAAAAGCTCGTTAAAGCGATTGAAGCCGCACTAGCAGAGGCAGGCGTTTCCATCCAAAATGGGCTGAGGTCTCTCCACGTCTGCATTGCCCAAAGGCGACGAAGCTTGACCGCAAATGCGCGAGTACAGTCCTCGCACGCGCTGTACGTGTATCGGCTGAGGACAGCGCGATCACCATCCGCTCCTCCGAGGGAAGAGAGATCGGTAGCTCGCCGGGATTAAGTGCTAAATTCTTCGTTTCAGCTGTGCGAATTTCTCCTTAGCTTTCAAAGCTCACCTCTAGGACTGTGTATCCGACAAGGTCACGACGCGCGGGAGGCATCCCGCACTTGAAGAGGACCGAGGTAAGACGTTGATGATGGCCATGGCGAAATCGGTGATGACTGGGAATCGTGCAGAGCGCGAGAAGTGGAGGTGACCGTCAAAGGAGAATGGGCAGGCTCAAGATACTGGTGCCTTCATGAGTAATGCACTTGCATTGTTGCTTGGGCCCCAGTTATGAAAGTGGACTGAAAGTGCGAGGCAAAGGCGACGCCGTTTTGGCCTGTAAAGGCTGCACACGGAGCGCGGGAGGGCAGCTACAAACGCGCAATCGATGAGTCACGTGTGGGGAAATTAAACGGGAATGTACGGTGTCTCAATGCGATATCGAGCTTCTCGAGAATGTCGCACTCGTCGATCAGAATTTGGCTTACTGTGAGCGCCAAATGGATATAGAACAATGCTAGAGAACTGGACCGACCGAACAGTGCCCAGCATGGAGCCGTCTCTCTGTGAATCCTGGTCAAATTCAAGAGGAATACCAGCACAGCTATGCAATGCTTCGATTAGCGCAGTCAACGAAAGACAGGGAGTTCCAGCTGAAGCTGTCTTGGAGGAAGTGATTTTCAACATTGCGGTGGGGAATGAAGTCGAGTAGGCCTGCTTTAAACATGTCTTCCTTGTAGCTCACCGTCTACATGACAGCGGTGCTTGGACGGGACCAACGAAACTCGGCACTCTCAGTAAATATAGAACAGCGGCACTTCAAATCAACGGCGGCACATGTGCCAGCATCAGCGGCGCCTTCTATTGAATCAGCGGCACTTGAGACAACATGCGCGGCTCAAGTGCCGCTCTTCTATTGAAGAGCGGCACACGCTAGGATATTGATATCGTAAGTGATTCACACCCTTGTTCAGTGTTTGAAGTCTGTCTTCACAATATTCTATTCTCAAAATAAAATAAAGTAAACTACAGAATGGGCTACGTGTGCCTTGAAACGAATGAGTGATAGGGGGGAAAAAATTAACAAACACTCACCAAGAGCGTGGTTTTTTGGAGACAGGTGCAGCAGCAGCATCTGCTGTACGAGAGGACATGGTACGTGCACGCTTGGAGTGCAGAATATTTTTCTCGGAGAGTTCGAGATCAATATCCTTGCTTGCGAGGGGACGTGGTGTCGAATTCCCCGGCTCGTCAATTTATGCTTCAGCCGAGTCAAATAGAGATGAAGGCGGTGGGAGAGGGAGATGTGGGAGCTCATCTACAGAGAAGGAACCAATACTGCCGATTCCAAGTCCCCCACGCCTGTGTTTGCGAGGGTCGGAGTCTGGAAGAGGGTGTCGGTCGGAATGTGATCGGCAAGCCAGAGTCTGAGTTTGTGCCGAAAGCCTCGAGGAAATCTGAAGTAAAGTTGCTGTTGTCATTGTCCGAATCTGAGAGGAGTTCAGTCACTTCTTGATGTGCAATGAAAGTTCAGTTTGATTCGAGACCGCAAGCAACACATACCTGGACTCGATTTTGGAGAAAGTTCGATCATGGCCGCCTTTGCTGTGAGCTGGAAAGCAGAATTGAGAAAATCCTGGCTGGTAACACGAATAGAAAAATCAAAGCATACTCGGAGTGTCATCGTCCGAATCCAAAAGCAGTTCAATCACTTCTTGATCATGATCACCTTCCGTGCGAGAACGCGTCTGAACCGGCACCGGTTCCAACTTTATCACCGGGCCCATTAGCGACGCGTCTGACGCGTCCTGCTCCTGTTTGACACGCGAGAGAAGAGCGGGACCGGGATTTCTTCGTGAATTCGAGCACCCGGCGGATTTTTGGAGATACGTCCGCAATGCCGCGACGTTGATGCCGAGGAAGATGTGGGGATGAGCGTCAATGTAAGCCTGTGTGAACATCTGGTGCTCGACGGGTTGGCGGCTGTCAGACATGGATGCACTATTCTCACGTACATAGTCACGGAACTCTCGCAATATACGTGTCGGTACATCGCCGATGAGCTCGAGGTCATCCGGTGAATGACTCCCCCGACATGGTGTTCTTGGATGTCGATGAGGCGGATTCGGAGAGACAGGATGGTGGGAGGAAAGAAAAAAAATGCACAGCTGCCGTCACCCAGTCGCATCATGCCGTAGCGCGTCGTCCCCAAATAGCAAAAGCCGCCCTTGAGCTAAGCGAGAGACCCCGAATGACAAAAGCCGCCTCTGGGCGAAGCGCAGCGTCAAGGACGGCTCAGAGCCGCTTCTCAATGCATGTGCCGCCGTTCTGATTTTATCGAGTGTGCCGCGTCTTGTATATCCTCGTGCTTGGAGCGATTCCAAATTTCACGGTGTGCTGGAAAAGCCGACACCTCGAGTCTTGACTGGACAAGCGGTGGAAAAACTCGTTGTAGCACGAGCGAACCCGTAGCTGCTAAACGTAATGATCCCGAGCCAGAACGAATGAGGAATACTGTACAAGAAAGACATCATTGTTGGGAAGGAGGCCTCGGAGATAATCGGGATTTCCCGCAACGGCTAATTCCGAACCATCACTCTTTTTTACCATGTCGCGCTGCTCGCTCTGTTGCCTCAAGCACAATCCTCTGAGCCAGTTGGCGTCTTAGACCGTCTTTTCCTTTGCTCTATAAACACCACCGCCGCCGTGAAAATTCCGTGGAACCATCTTGAAACCGAAGACACGACATGAAAATTCACTCTCGAATCGTCGATTGAAGACCGCTCCTTTCGACCTTGGCTGCATATGCGCGTTTTACTATAAGCTACGGGTGTGATACCATTGTATTTACTCGTAATTTTAGTGCCAACGCTCTTCTTTAGTTCCCCCAGACTCCCGAGTGAATACGGCCTCCGCCTACGCCAGATTTGGCGCGTCGCTCATATAAATTGGCTGCGCCACTTCGGTCTTTCGCTATCCGCCCTAGAGCTAGTGAGCGATCCAAGACCAGTTTTGGAGCTCTTAAAATGCCAAGACACCAAACCTGAGCACGACACGGAGCAGGTGTGCAAGTTACGATTATTTATTCCAATGGCGAACTCACTGCACTTCAGGACGACGTCGCGTTTGAAAGGGACACGGAACGCACGACGACGAGACTTGTTGCATAAAATTGAAGCTTAGATGTATAGTTTGAATTCCATCCTTATCCGCGGTCGGAGGCCGTCGGCTCTTCCCTGTCGCAGGTGAGTCCTGGCTCCTCAAATGAGTGCTCGTTTCGAAAATTGTGTGTTCCGGTATACTGACGAAACCTGGGCCAAAATGCTACGCTCTACGCATGCTCTGTCGCAAACATCGGTAGATACATCTCCCCTGCTTCGTATGTGAACTTTCTGCTGCCAGCGGCCAGGTCCCCCAATGCTGTGCGCATAGCTGAAGTGACAGCGACGGCGGTTCCAGGAAAGCGGCGGATACGGAGATGGAATGAGCTGAAGGAACCAGACAGCCGTGCGACCCTGAAGGCTGCAAAGTCCACAAGGAGACCATGCGTGAACGTGAGCCGCGACACACAGGCAAAATAGGACAGGGAAGGGACAAGACAGTCTCGCCCCGGCGCTTGGCTCATTGCCCGCAATAAGCTGTCGGTAATGAGGTCATTCGATTCGCCGAAATTTTCCCCCCGTTCGCTTGTACCTGACTTCTCCGGCGGGTCCCCGACTTCTAGGCGTTCCAGTGCCGCAAGCAGCGATAAAACCTGCAAGAGATCGCTCTCTGCAATGCGCACCTCGACTATGCGCAGGGTTCTAAGGGAGTGAGCAAGGCCGGAGCGCTCGCACAACCCGAGGAACTCAACATGCGGCCACTGCAATGCGAACTGGGGGTAACCGCTGCACGCCATAGCAAGCCGTTGAAGTTGGCGCGGGGGTCACACTGGCAAAGATGTGCTCCACAATCGTGGCCATGTCATGGACGTTGAACTTCTCCATCGTCGTACACACGGTGAGGGCGGAAATGCACCCGGCTATCGAGGGAAGGCACATGCGCTCCAGGGAGGTATAGTGTTGCAGAAAATGCTGGCATTGGATGACGAAGGTGAGTGGCAACTTCGCCACACCGATAGCGTGTGGCTGGGCCATCCAGGAACGCACCACCTCGAATTCCATAGGATGCACAACCACACATTCGAACGACCGCAGATGTTCGAGACGAAGAAATTCGTTTAAGGAGTGCGGGTATAGGAGCGGCGAAGCGATACAGAGCGTCTCCAAGCGTGGAGCAATCGTAAAAGGCTGCATGGTCTCAGGATCACCCGGGATTGCGAGGCTGGTGAGACGCAGCAGTTTGCCGCTCAAGACGGACGTATCCAATTCGCGTAAGGACCCGACAACTTGCACACTGTCCCACCGATGCGAGTGCTCAACAAGGAGCTCGAAGATGCGGGGATGGAAGGGTATGCCGTCTCTGTTGACCCAGAGTAAAACCGAGAGCGCAGTGTCGCGACTGCGCGCCAGACGGGCATTCAATAGCGCGATCGTCCGCTCGAGCAATGCTGGCGTGTGCCCAACGATACTGCTGACTTCCACAGTGGACCAAAGCGTCGGAGTATTAATTGCCATTTCGTGCCACCGCGAGCACACCTGCGAAAGTATCAACAGGGGAGCATTTGCGATGCGCTCGAGCTCGAGCTCTGTTTGGCGTTCCTGCGTTGGCGTAGATTGCCTAGACCCCCAGAATGGAGGAGTGACCGCCGCGACAGCAGAGCGAAATATGTCGGAAAGAGTTTCGGCGGGGAGGCAATGGATGTCGCGGTGAGCCATGATAGCCGTCGCGAAGATCGAGTGATGTCTTTGGCGGTGCATTGATCATAATCATTACAGCTTTAATGGTGACAGCATTAAAGACGCACAAATTGAGACATTTCTAGCGGGCGGTTCAGAGTCGTAAGTACTTGACTGGGATCCTCACTGTGAGCTCATTATTTTACCAGCCGCGACCAAGACAGACTCGTCCCTGACGCGCACAGTCATAAGATTAGGAGTAAGTATGAAAATCCTAGTGATGAACGTCCGCGGAAACCTCAATATGCACATTGCATTTGCAGATAGTGAGTGCTCAAGGCCCACCAAAACAGTTGGGACCGTGACATCCGACCCACATTGACGCACGGGAGGTATGGGGTCGGATGACGATTTCACTAGAAATTATTTAACCTGTCTTCGTCAATGCCGTCGCTGAGCAGCTCGATCGAGAAAGCCGCGAATAACGCCTCCGACGCACAAGGGAGTCTGGACGATACGAAGACTTCGTCTAGATTATTTATCTAAATAATATTCATCGTCCGCGAAAGAAACGCCCTCCTTCGCATTTCTTGTCCTCCTTGTCCTGCCTACCCCCCGAGCTATACGCCTAATACCACCAGCGAGTGTACATATAGATAATTCTGAGCTCGAGATATTTAGGTGCAGGAGTATGTAGGTGCGAGTATGTGATCCTGCGGAATTCGACCATGCGGACCCAGGCAGATAGGTCTGGGAAAGCAATGAGTTGGGTTCAGGTCCTGCACGGTGAAGCGACGCAGAGAATGAGATAGGGATGGGGACGGGGACGCGCCGTACGAGAATGACACCGTCCATCATCCTCCCGCTTGCTCTCTGCTCGCTGAGCTCGTCCGGGTCCCCTCCCGCCCCCCGTCCTGCCACATGTACACGTAAGCCATACTCGACACACATCGCATCGCATCGCGTCCTCCTCCCATCCCACCTTATCCTGTCCGATCCGATCCGATCCAGCGAGCCCAGCGCGCGGCGTCATGCCGTCTCCCACCCCGCCTTCGTCTGCGCCTCGTGCCGTTGCCGGAGATGGAGATGGATGCGGGCGCCGCGTCGTCGATAAGCCAAGCTGGCACGATCACCACAGGGTGCGGGGACACGAGAAGGGGACACGAGAGGAGGACGAGGATACGCGGCAGTGAGGACAAACGTGCGATGATACGGGAAGGGCAAGGACGCGCAGCGAAGGATGTGGGACGACAAGTGCTGCGGGCGCCGATGACAGCTGGCAGCGGGGGTGGTGCTCGGACTCGTTCGTGCTGGCGAGGGCGAGGGCGACGGCGGCAGCAGCGACGCGCGATGGGTAAGGAACGGCGGGGCGGGGACGGAGGCTCAGCCTTGATTCGTTCTTCGGATGGGACGCCGATGCCGCGTCGACTGAGTTGAGAGAGCGACCCCCCGTCCCGATCTTGCTCCCCATCGCGTCGGTCTTCCCGATCAGATGCCCTGCCCCCGCGGCGACTGCAGCGAGGATCCCAGCTCGACGGCGAAGGACGCATGCAGCCTTGCGTACCTCAGCCACGACGCACGACGCCACAAGCGCGCAGAACAGCCCGCCCGTCTCTCTCGCGCGCTCGTACCCACGTCCACCCTCCCTCCCTCGTGCCCGTCCGTGTCCGCCCCACATCGCATCACATGGCGACGCTGGCAGCATTCGCCCATCGCTCGAGAGTCGAGGATCCGGACCTCCTCCCGAGCAAGACGCATCACTCCTCCGAGCACGATGATCCAGAGGGCGCGGTGCAGACGGCGGCAGAGTCGAGGAGTTGGGGCGCTGTGCTGTACCCTGGCGTAGCGGACAGCGTCTTGCGGCGTCGGTATGCACTGCTGTCGTGTGGAGAGGTATGAATGTCGACGTCGACGCTTCCATCGCATGGGGGCAGCGACGTGGTCAAGGCGCACCGCGACCGACGTGGTGGGTGGGTGGGTGATAGCGAGACACCTCACTCGCACTCTTCCTCCTTCACGTCCGTCGACTCTTGGGTCCCCTGCATTATGATAGGTCGAGAGTGACAGCCGCAGGAGAAAAAAAGAAAAGCTACACGAGAGAGCGTCAAACGATGTTTTTTTTGGAAATTCAGCTCATGGCGGCTGGCACGTCCGAGTCAGGGTAGCGACGCCGTCACGCCGATGCTCATTGCCATCGGGCCCGATAATCATGGTCACCATAGAGAAAAATAAATGGAGGGTGCCTGAAAGGAAAGCTTGGAGCATCTATTCGCCCATGTATCCAGAGAATCCTGCGCAACGTGGTAGCAAGAAAGGCGAATGTTTATTTGTATGTGTAAGGACTACAAGCCAACGGCGTGAGAACGGTGAGATGCAGAGTTTGTGCAGAGTCATCTTCTCATCTTGTCAAACTCGAACTGCGTAGATGCCTTTCCACTGGATGATGACATTGCGGACCGCATATTTCTTCTCTTCCCGACATTTGATACTCTTCAGTCCATGATGCTTGTCTCGAGAGGCCCTCCACCAGATCATCGCGCACGTCACGGGGCAAGACTTTTTTCCGGCTCCGACATGCTTGCACCGTACTCAAGTCCTTTGCATGTAGCCCATTACATTGGCCGTTGCATAAGTACAATATTGTGGGGCCGGTGCTACCACGAGCCCTTAGGGCAGTGCGCTATCCGTACTATACGTCAAACGGTCTCGCGAGGAACCTGGAAGACCCGGTCACTCTGGCGAAATGCTCGGGAAGCCGCTTCTACAGAGTCATCACGGCCTCAGAGAAAACTGAATTGCAAAATAACTCCCTCCTTATTGCAGCTCCCAGACCGAGAGCCTAACTTGCGTACATCTAACTTTGCGCCATGGCTGCACTGGTTACATGAGTTTTAGTACATCAGCCAGAAAGACCGAACCTCTGAGACTGTCTATAATTGTTCTATTGACATGCATTATATACAGGTACAGCTATAACTGCATGCTTGGGATCCGGATTATTCACACGACATTTACTAGATATTAAACATTATCGTAAATTTAAGCAAACGAAGCATTAGATGTGGTACATGACGTCGATGGACGCCCCCGTACTATTTTCCTCGGCTGGAGACTGTGCTTTCCCCATTTCGGGATTCATAACCTGTGTGGATATTGTGAAAATCTCCTCTACTCTTTGCGCTTCCGACGGGGACTCCGAGTTGTCCTTGTCCTTGTCCGGCTCGTTGATCGAAATCTCGTCTTGCGGCAGGTAGATAATTGTCGACATCTCCAAGTCTGAGGTGTGAATTTGCGATAGCGTTCCCGACTCGTTCTCCGGATGGCGGAGTGCACGTAATGCACGAATGAAAGACTAAACATAGATGTAGATGAGTGGCAGACAGTTTAAATGCGAAGACGACGACAAGCCAGGACCGCCGAAAAAAACAAAAACAGCGCGACGTGGAACTCGAAACGTACGGGATCTGTGGCGGCGAGTAGCCCATAGATTAGTGGACGCACAGCGTAGATGGCAAGGGCTACGCGCAAGGAGTCGGTACTGATATACCAGGAAGTCACTGCACCATACCGGCAAGGTTCAGCCTCCAGTACTGCGCCTGTGAGGTTGAGGCCGGGACATCTTTCTGGCGGGCCTGAAGCAAGTAAAACTCGATTACTGTGATGGAAATGTTGAAAATGCACGAGACGATGGGGTACAGGCCTCGTGGAGATGTTTAGCACCGATCAGCATTGGATATCTGTGAATCAACTCACCGATACGCAGGATGATATTTCGGAATCTCAGAATTGTTGAACCAGGCCTGCGTGAGGCAGTGGAAGCAGACGAGGACGGAGTGTCCCCAGGCACAAGCTACCAGCGTGACTCAGAATTGCATTTACACAGATTGAGATCAGCGCACCCTATACACAACGAGGTAACCAATAATTATCATGAAGGCGGTGACCTCTCCTAAGGACGCAAGGAGGATCCAGACGGTTTGAGCGCCAACAAGCCAGCGTAACATTGCCGATGGGTCATTTTCATCACTGCGGTACCAACATATCTTGTCGAGGTCGTCCCATCTGCACCAAAGCGAGTTCAGAATCATACCGTTGCAGGTTCTCGGAAGGAGACCAATACGCACCCGAGATTACCAGATGCATATGGGGCGAGGTTGGAAATTATCGTAATCAGCGTGATTCCGATAACGTAGTACTTTTCCATCTTTTGGCCGTTGATGTTGAACGCAAGGACCAAGCTAGCGTAATCTCAGAGACAAATGACACCGGAATTATGCTTGAATGAACTCACGGGAGATTGACAGCTATGGAAAAAAACATCCCCGCAGAAAACACAAGACTTGACTATTACTGCTGCGTGGTAGTTCCAAAGGATCGAGCGCGAAAAGACGAACATTACTAAGAAATGACCGGAATGCGCACTGTCGGCCAGGTGAAGCTATGAGGGCGCTGATGATAAATACAATGCCGAAGCAGAGGCTAAGATCGTGAGTTCCTTCAGCCAGATGGTGCGGTGCAGAAAACAGCATTTACTGTGCAACCAGGGCATATGTGAGCAGCCGGAAACTTACTCGGTCGAGGTACCGCCGCGAGACAGGCTTCCATGCGGTGTATCCGTACAGAACAAGCAGAACGGTCGTCAGCCCGACCCCTGGGATCATCAGTCCCAAGATAACTCGGTTACTAGACGCAGGAGTGGTTAGTTCTATCAAGTTGCCACTGGTTGAATCGTTCGCTTACAGGAATGGCGGAGCCGGCGACCCCGAGCTCGATTCCAATGGGAGCGACATGGTAGCAGGCGAAGAGGAGGGTCGTTGGTTACGAACTGGCCGCCCTGAGTTCCGGCAGCTGCCGGCATGTTGCACAGAATGTCGAGTGCACCCCTGTTTCGAAAAATTTAAAGCAGACACATGCGGATGCCCGAGCATAGGGTGCTGTTTCAAACTCTTTATAAAAATAAGGCGTCTTCTTGCCTTTTTTGCAAGTTTGATAAAGTGATGTTTAACATTGCGGTGTGGAATGAAGTCGAGTAGACCTGTTTCCGAAACACGTCTTCCTTGTAGGCTATCGTCTACGCGACAACGGTGCTTGGAGCGATTCCAAATTTCAGGGTGCACTAAAAAAGCCGACACCTCGAGTCTTGACTGGACAAGCGGTCGAAAAGCTCGTTGTAGCACGAGTGAACCCGTAGCTGCTAAACGTAGCGATCCCGAGCAAGAACGAATGAGGAATACTGTACAAGAAAGACATCGTTGTTGGGAAGGAGGAGACCTCGGAGATAATCGGGATATCCCGCAACGGCTAATTCCGAACCGTCACTCTTTCTGCCTGCTTCTACCATGTCGCGCTGCTCACTCCATTGCCTCAAGCACAACCTTCTGAGCCAGCTGGCGTCTTAGACCGTCTTTTCCTTTACTCTATAAATGCTACCACCGCCGCCAAAATCCCATGGAACCATCTCGAAACCGAAGACATGATATGAAAAATCACTCTCGATTGGAGACCGCTCCTTTCGACCTTGGCTGAATATCCGCGTTTTACTATAAGCTACAGGTGTGGTACCATTATCTTTACTCGTAATTCCGGTGCCAACGCTCTTCTTTAGCTCCCCCAGACTCTCGAGTGAATACGGCCTCCGCCTACGCCAAATTTGGCGCGTCGTTCAAATTGGCTGCGCCGCTTCGGTCTTTCGCTACCGGCCCTAGAGCTAATGAACGATTTAAGACCAGTTCTGGAGCTCTTAAAATGGCAAGACACCAAACTCGAGCACGAGACAGCGCAGGTGCGCAAGTTACGATTATTTATTCCAACGGCAAACTCACCGCACTTCAGGACGATGTCGCGTTTGAAAGGGAGACACGGAATTGCTTTATTACTCACCCAATCCACCCGCTACGCATTTAACGCTAAGCAAGTGCGCCTGCCTGTTATTCCGCATTTCGGCTTTTTGACCGTACACATAACAGAGTCAAAGTCGCGTTTAAAAAACCGACATCCCACCTCCACGTACAATTTAGAACCGACCTCTGCACTCCTCCCCACTCACTCGAAGCCTCGACCCACGGACGACCCCTCCGTGATTCAGATCCCCGCGTAGAGAGCTGCACGTCCCCTTGCAGTCGCCCGTGCCCCATCTCCTCGCCCTCCTCTACGATACCACATCCTCTTCGTTCTTCGCATCGTCCACGTCCACGTTCACGTTTTGCGCCGCGTCTCTATCCAACGCCGTCGCGAATGTCCTTCCACTCCCGCAGTCCTAGCTTCGGTGCGGGAGACGCTACGACTGCCACTGGAAGCTCGTCATTCTTCTCGTACCCACGCCCTCGCCTCCTTTTTCCTCGTTCTAAAATTCCAGCGAGCACTTCTTCCATTCAGAGCTACTGCTGCCGTCCAAGCGCCCCGGAAAGCGCCCGAGGACGAGGACGAGCACAAGCCCTCGAGATTGCTCGTGTCCTCCACGTGCGGCATGCCCGCCCTCCGCGTTCCTCGATTGCCTTTTGCCTCTGCCCTCGTGCTCGAGGGCGACAGCGAGAACTTCCTCGACCGACGCGCCGCTCCGAATGGGATCGGTGCTACGTCTCGGTGCGGGGGAAGAAGCTCAAGCACCCGGCGCTGCCTTGACTGGTACTGGTCCGGCCTGGCCGTTCACCAGCGCGGGCTGCGCACCCCTCCGCCGCATCTTGGCGCTTGAGACCACGAACGCTCCCATCCGTATTCGGAGCTACTGCACGACCGACCGCCTCAGACCGGTAGCACTCAAGGACGCGATACTGGAGATACCATCCACACGCACGAAGCACGACGCCCGCTGCGCTATGCTCGACGACTCGATTATGCCCTGGCTCTCGAGGTCCAGGACCGCCTTGACCACCAGCGCCGCTGTGAGCTTCCGCGCTCCCTCCCTGTCGAATTCCCCTTTCGCCGCGCGAACACCTCGGGGAGTGGAGTCTCAGACAGCCGCTGCCGCCGCCATCGCGCTTCTGTAGACAGACTGGGATCGTCCCCGCTCTGCGCGTCGCGTCCCAGGCGAGGACTCCGTCAAGACGGTGCTGTCCTATCCCCAGCGCCACCGCATTGCTCCAACGCCACCACAAGCGCTCCTACTCGCTCTCGAATTTGGAACTGCGCCTCATGAGCACCCGGACGCGGACGACGTGGATCATCGTTGTGCTCGTACACTCCTCGACAAGGTGGATTACGACGGTTTCTTGGATTGTCTCCGCTGCGGGGGCACCACTTTCGACTTGGGATTGCTCCTGTACGCGAACGAGCTCACCGCTCCCGAGCCCCGTTCTTCGACCCCGGCCGGCGCTGCCATCCTCCGATCCTCCCCCTTCTCAGCCGTTTCCCCGTGAGCGCTTGCACCCTCCGTCTCGAAGCAGCGCTGCACGACCGACAGGGCGTCGGTTAGCTGAAGCAGCCGGAGCAAGAGTCGAATCGGCTGCGGCTGTCGTTCGCGCACCAGGGCGGCGGCATGATGTGCCATCCCCAGGTGTCCTCGACCCCTTGACCAAATCGATCCTTTGGCCCTCAAGGTCCTGGTCGAGGATTTCGGGGCCGACACCACCGCGAATATGCCGCCTCTGCGGCCACTGAGGACGCGCAAGTGCGCCTGCCTATTATTCCGCATTTCGGCTTTTTTGACCGTACACATAGCAGAGTCGAAGTCGCGTTTAAAAAACCAGCATCGCCGCATGCCCTGCCTCCACGTACGCAGAACTGAGTTCCCCACTCACTCGAAGCCTCGACCCACGGACGACCCCTTCGTGATTCAGATCCCCGCGCAGAGAGCTGCACGCCCCTTCCAGTCGCCCGTGCCCCATTTCCTCGCCCTCTACGATACCAATCCTCTTCGTTCTTCGCATCGTCCACGTCCACGTCCACGTCCACGTCCACGTTTTGCGCCGCGTCTCTATCCAACGCCGCCGCGAATGTCCTTCCACTCCGCAGTCCCTAGCTTCGGTGCGGGAGACGCTACGACTGCCACTGGAAGCTCGTCATTCTTCTCGTACCCACGCCCTCGCCTCCTTTTTCCTCGTTCTAAAATTCCAGCGAGCACTTCTTCCATTCAGAGCTACTGCTGCCGTCCAAGCGCCCCGGAAAGCGCCCGAGGACGAGGACGAGCACAAGCCCTCGAGATTGCTCGTGTCCTCCACGTGCGGCATGCCCGCCCTCCGCGTTCCTCGATTGCCTTTTTTGCCTCTGCCCTCGTGCTCGAGGGCGACAGCGAGAACTTCCTCGACCGACGCGCCGCTCCGAATGGGATCGGTGCTACGTCTCGGTGCGGGGAAGAAGCTCAAGCACCCGGCGCTGCCTTGACTGGTACTGGTCCGGCCTGGCCGTTCACCAGCGCGGGCTGCGCACCCCTCCGCCGCATCTTGGCGCTTGAGACCACGAACGCTCCCATCCGTATTCGGAGCTACTGCACGACCGACCGCCTCAGACCGGTAGCACTCAAGGACGCGATACTGGAGGTACCATTCACACAGACGAAGGACAACGCCCGCTGCGCTATGCTCGACGACTCGATTACGCCCTGGCTCTCGAGGTCCAGGACCTCCTTCATCGCTAGCGCCGCTGTGAGCTTCCGCGCCCCCTCCCTGTCGAATTCCCCGTTCGCCGCGCGAGCACATCAGGGAGTGGAATCTCGAGCAGCTGCTGTCGCCGCCATCGCGCTTCTGTAGACGGACTGGGATTGTCCCCGCTCTGCGCATCGAGTCCCAGACGGGGACTCCGTCAAGACGGTGCTGTCCTATCCCCAACGCCACCACAAGCGCTCCCGCTTCTTCGAATTCAGAACTGCGCTGCGCCACACGAGCACCAGAGCACAGGGAAGCTAGAGCGGTCGAGCTAAAACCGCCCCCGATCCTGCGGCCCAAGGACGACACGGATCATCATTGTGCTCGTACCCTCGACAAGGTGGATTACGACGGGTTCTTGGACCACGACCGCGGCGAGCTCACCGACTCCTCTCTTTGACTTTCGACTTGGGATTGCTCCTGTACGCGAACGAGCCCACCGCACCCCCCCCCCGGCCGACGCTGCCATCCTCCGATCCTCTCCTTCTCAGCCGTTTCCCCGTTCTACGATGCCCCGCGAGCGCTTGTACTCTCCGTCCCGAGGCAGCGCTGCACGACCGACAAGGCGCCGGGGAGCTGAAGCAGCTGGAGCAGGAGTCGAATCGGCTGTGACTGTCGTCCGCGCACCAGGGCGGCGGCATGATGCGCCATCCCCAGGTGTGCTCGACCCTCGACCAAGTCGATCCTTTGGCCCTCGAGGTCCTGGTCGAGGATTTTGGGGCCGACACCACCGCGAATATGCCGCCTCTGCGGCCACTGAGGACGCTCAGTCGAGTCGCTTAAGCAGCCGTCGTTCGTGCGCGGATCGGGGTACGACGTGCGTGTCTGTCTCCCTCGTTCTCCCTATGTATGCCCTCCCCTCCCTCGCCTCGTCCCTAATCCGCGTTACGGTCACACCTCGGACGACAGACATCTTGCAATCTACCTCCCCTCGCGCACGCGTCTCGCTTCGGATAGCACGAGATGCGCGGCACTGCTCGTGGTGGTGGCAGCGGGTGCGGATTTGACCCGGACATGGATATACTGCTATATTCGACGGCACGGACCCTGGCTGTAGCAAGTGGACGTATGCATTAATCCTACGTGTACGAAGTAGTACAATATGCACAATAGGATACGTCGATCATGTAATGTGATATAATGCAAGTAAGCAGGGAAAATCGCGTTCGTGCAGCGGCAGATGGGAATTGGAGAAAGAGGTGGCGGTGGCTGGGTCTTGGGGGTGGACGTGGAGGGTCCACCCTCGCCGAGGATGTCGAGAACGGGCACGAGCACGAGTACGGCCTCCGAGTATCTGCATACAGCAGCGGATGGGCGCGGCGTTCATGCAGGAATGCTCTGCATGATGCAGGCAAGGCCCTCGTCGCATACCGGAGACACCGCGCACGGCTCGGCCTCCTTCGTCCTCTTGCGCGCGAACGGCAGGACCGGACCAGGAGCTTCGATTGCGGATGCGGATGCTTGAGCCGCGCCCCGCAGAGGCGCTCGTACTCGTGCAGCGTGAATAGGGATCCCGCGGCAGCGGCAGCGTTGGTCCAGGGGGTCTCGCTCATAAGCGAGGCACACGCAGCGCTCGTCGAGGCTCGAGAAGACCGCGAGGGATGCGTCGATATACTACGAGCGTGTGGACGAGCGGTCGCGGCAGCTTTGGATGCTGAAGCGCTGAAGCTCCGTCCGAATGTCCGCGCAGAGTCGCTTCGTCGAATCCGGATTCGAGGGAGAGTGGGCGAGGCTTGCGGTGATGGTGTTCCAGGAAGCGCTCGAGACTGAGCGCGTAAACGAGCGCACGCGGAGCACAGCGAGGAGCGGGCACGAGAACGATGTCTGCCCGTCCGAGCATGTGCGAACGACGGCGGATGGCTTCGAGTGCTTGAAGTCGAGGGGCACATGGAGAGCACGTCTTCCCCCTCGTGTGCATGGATTTGGGCCCACCCCCTAGCCGCGCTTGCTGGTCCAGAGTCGTATACGTATCGGGCGTCCAGCGAGTGTGACGAACGAGCGAACGAGATGCGAGCGTGCGATATCGGCCCTTATCGCTCAAAGCTGCCTGCTTCGCCTGCTGCCCAACGATTGGCGAATCTAGGTGCCGAGTCGAGACCGTCCTGTAAAGGTGCTGCGCTAGGGCTCGACGAGTCGTAGGGAGGACTGGCGGGGAGCCAGATCAGATGGGGAGCGAGATGGCGCAGAGGTGGGATACGAAAAATCAGGAAGCAAGCGAGTGCTAGGGTGGAGGTCGCTAGCGGGCATGGCGGAGGAGCTGTACGAAGAGGGCGTGTCAGTACAAATGGATGTAGGCAGAATTGGAGCAAGGAGAACGGAACGGCAAGGCTCGAGCGAGCCGATGCAGGCCCGACAAACGCCTGCGGGGAGCAGGTCGAAGTACGAGCGCGGACAGCCGAATATCGAAGAGGAGACGCACCGTTCGTATCCCTGGCTCGTCAGTTCTGCGGCGCCGTGCCCTTCGCGTCAATGTCGTAGACTGGATTCGGCCACAGTGCATGCGGCAGGTGGGTGTGCAGCGCCGGTGGGTGGTTTGTCGATGGCTGGCGAGGATGGCCGACGACCGGGTCGGTCCCTGGCGGACAGTTGAGCGTGGAGTGCAAAGGTCGCACGTCGAGAGAAGGCCCTAGCTAACGCGCTGAAGACCAGTCAGCAAGATGACGCGTTGGTAGTGAGTACATGCAAACGCACACTCGAGTGGATGCACGCACGCGCCGCACCCGCTGTTTGGACCTCGCATGTCATTATCGAGCGCCAAGCCCGTCGAAAAGCAATTCGTCGAGTCTAGGAATGATACGATATTTTTGTTCGAGCTCTGGACCTAGTCTTGACAGGAAGCAGCCGTACACTGGTGAGAACCAGTATTGATACAACTCGGAAGACCAAAGGCATACTTCGAGAGAAAGCATCGGAGGCGCTGAATGAAAACGTGCTCACGGAATGATCCCACAACGCGTCAACGTCATCCGTTTTGCTCCGCGGCGCGTTCGGCCGAAATTTCGGCGCCTATTCGTTAGGATCGTGGAATCCTTTCGGTGCTAGCAACCGTTCTGCCGCTCGAGTTGAGGAACGCGGACATGCATTCCATCATTGCTCAGCTCTTTTCATCGCTCGCCAGTGGCTTCGAGGACACAGATGTTGTCGAGATGCATTAGCAATTGACTTCAAGTTTGAACATGCTTCCCTTTGGTGCTTTCCCCTGCGTACTTTCAACGGTCACTTCCAGGCTGGAATAAAAGTAGTGAGATTTTCAACTGCACGCACTCCGATGAGATGTATCAAGAATGAAAAGATCAAGGAGGGAAGATGCAGCAGGTCTCGGTCTCGAAACTGCTGAACCACAGATCCGCAGACGGCGGCGCAGCGGCCTAGTTCATTCCGTAGTTAATTGTATCACTGTTGTTATTGCTTAACCTTTAGGTTAGGCTACCCTAGACAAGATGGATTTTGGCCAACGGAACAAATAAGAAACAAACAAAGTATGTGTCATTCCCCAGTAGTCATCAATGTTCAACGGCCTTTACTCGCCCTGCACTAGAAGATACTATCCAAATATTGGATCTCTGGTTCATATTGTCCATTGCTATCCTTCCATCTCTCAAAATCTCTATGTTTACTGCTTCTCAGGGCTCTTTCGGCGAATCCTTGCCCAGGTCATTGACGCCATCAATCAATAGCATCAAACCGAGGAATCGGCCTGGGTTGAAATTCAGTGGAACGGCAACGTGAGATTCACGTGATTTGACTGAATTGAACAGGTTGTGAGCGTGTTCTTTGCTTCGAAATCAGCATCCTGTACCTAAGCTTCCCAATTTCTGAGAATCAAAATATTTCACCACGAGTAGATTCCAGAGTTTTCGAGCAAGTAGCGGCATGGTTTTTCTGTGACCGGGATACAGTAGTTTAGTAGCTCAACTTCTTGCGTATCCAGCTTCAAGAGCATCAAGCTGGCGATTACGTGTGGCCCCGCTCGCATCTGCAACCACGCCTACCCCCCTATCCGTCATCTCCCAAAACTGTATAAATTTAAAATATGTACCTTTATGTGTCACATGTTTCAGTAGTTCCGCACACTCGTGTCCCCACACCCGAATACATCCTTCTTGCGACTCACTCTTGCGCTGTACCTGAGGTTTATTACACAGTTTGACATCCGCACCAAGCTGGTCGGCCGCCTCCCACCTTCTTGGATTCGGGATTTCAGACCTTGCACGACTCGGATCGAGTTAGGCATCAAAATTATATTGACAGTTGTTAAGACGATCGTTGGCGACTGATCAATACGAGAGCACTCAAAGCAAATCTCAACTTGCATTTTGAACTCTCTGCAAACACACTGAAAGTAGAAGCCAATCTCATGTGAATTCATAGTACATTGAGGAATAGAGGTAGGTAGGTTGCAAGAGACATTTGACCAAGGTGATCGACAATCAGTCAAAATGGCGACGTCGAGGAGTATTGTATGACAAAAGGCGACTGGCGATAAAGTCTGCACCTCCTGAAAAGGCAAGTAAAGATGCCTTATTTTTATAAAGAGAGTTGGACCTATTTCAGTAGTTCTGTTGTATCCCCCACGCTCGTGGCCCCACACCCGAATACATCTTCTTGCGACTCAGTCTTGTGCCGTACCTGAGTTTTATTACACAGTTTGACATCCGCACCTGAAGGTTAAGCTTCCGCCTCGTAGAGGCCATATCCATGTCATTATCAGTCACCCAGTACAGAAGGCCTCTTCAGATAAATAGTATAAACTTGAATATTCAGTAGCTAGGCATGCACGACCGCCTCAACTTCTTGGTCTGAAATTTCAGAAAGCCACCCGACTTGCATCACTGTGTGCAACGATTTTCCATCAAGACCGAAAAATCAAAGACGGATCAGGCCAAGGCCTGTATATATGTAGACAGAATTTCTTCGAGCCGACGCCGGTGGGCCCAGTCGACAGCTTCAACATCCCGTCACGCTCGCGTTCTCCCCACGTTTCTCGAGTTTTCCGTGCTGGATAAGTAATTTCGATTTTCAACAAAATTACCTTCACTTACGTCCCTGAGTAGCCCTGAGTCCGCATCGAAAAGGCTCGGTCGATCGATTTTCCTGTCTCCTTATATTATATAAAATGAAGCCTGTCTGTCTGAAGCTTTTTTGAACTCCGCTATCAGTACTCCAATTCCACTTCCGACATTTAGCACTAACCTTAGCGCCCGCCCTTATCTCTGCGGGTTTCAACTTCTTTAGACGAAGTGGTGGCCCGCTTCGCTTATTTCCCTTGAACTTGAACCCGCCACCGTGACGTGAGGCAGATGATGAGCGATCAGCGGAAAACCGTGATCAGCGAATTTCTCCTCCCTCCACGACGATGCACGCAGCGTCCCACACCGATAATTTGAAGCAGCTATGCGGGTACCTCCCCCGCCAATGCCATCATCGCAGTCGTTCTCTTGATCATTTGAGTTTTGAAACAGCTCGCAGCCAATGCAGCAATTTCTGCCACTCGCACAATTCAATGCGGATCTAGATTCTACGCCGCCTCGTCCAAGAACATTTGACCGCGACCGCGCCGCCGCATCAAAAGAGATGTACGTGCACACTTCCAGTCTTATACGTCCTGCAGAAATCCCGTACGATGCGGGAAACGCCCGCCGCCGCGGATCATGATGTCATTCGCAGAGCGGCCCTTGCGCTGAATATAGTATAATATTCTCCGTCGACGTGCCCGAAGGCGCCAGCGCGGAGGTGTGGCCCCGGCCCCGTGTCTGGCCGTGGGCACAGTTCGTCTACTCTACCTCCATCCCATCAAGCCCACGCTCCCGCAATTCTACCACCAGAAGATCGGTTTTTCGAGTTCGCAACAATGTTGTGTGCGCATCGCGACTGTAACACTTTCATGCTCGTCGTGCAGTGTGCACGTGGCCACTCCATATTTCTGGTAGGTATGCTTTCGGACGATCATGGGCCCTTCTTTCGACAAATGACGCCGATCGAAAGCGACGGACCACGGCATACCGACTATCTCTCGTTCTTCATGGAGGCGCAACAAGCCAAGGATCCTGTGCATTATGATATGGAAGAGCTCTTAGATGGCGCAGGCACTCTGACTAACCTGGCCGGGTTGGTGGTCTCATACATCGACAGCGCCGTGCCCCCAAATGATGTGCTGCAATGGACCCCGAATACATCCGTCTGTTGAGCGCGGTGTACGGGTTCGTGGGCTTCCTGGACCGGTCACCCTGATCTGGAACGTCTGGAACCCGGGTCCTTTTCCAAAGGCCCTTCTTGCCCACAACGTTATACGGGTCTAGATCTTGACCAAGGCCATTTTCTCATTGAGCAACAGCCCCGCACATGGTGCGTGGGCACCCCGAATATCGTTTAGGATCCCAAAGGTCCTGTTTTCGCCACCAGAGGCCGACGCTGACGTTGCAGCTGCCATCGACGAGGGCCTTCTCCGAGCTCTGACCCTGTTCGCGCAGTCCTCCTGGTCAAACCACATCCCCAAGCCACGTCATGCCATGGACTTGCGGCACGGCGGCCATCGGGAGACGTGCAATTCGTATGGTAAACTGCTGTTGAGTACGCCGTTCAGCCCTCGGACGCATGATTAAACCGTGCTCATGTCTGCGCTCCCCAGGTGCGAGGAATGGTTTGGATTCCGCCGTACCGCAGCGCTCTTTTTTGCGATCACGGCTGCTGTCGGCCCTCGAAATAGACCGCGAGCTCGGAATAGATGTTCAGGATACGGAGCAGGGCTTCAAATGATACAACTCCCGCAGATCCTTGACGATATTTTCAAACTGGCACGAGGAAATGCGGGTTGAATTCAGGTTCCGCTGGAGTGCGCACGGGCTAGCACTCTCCATGATACAAATACATACATCGGCTGAGTCGAGAGGGGCTCAATGTACCTCGATGAGACGGCGAATGTGAATATCTGCCTAGCGACGCGGTAAATACACCGCGTCAGGATGAGTCATTGCCCAAAACAATACCCGTCGAGCACATGGCAATGAATAGTCTGAATTGCAGCGGAGAAAATAAGCACCGATAATGTCCCACTGCACTGAACCGCGCACGTCGACATTACGCACTGTGTGGGCATCCCATCAATTCCTCTCGAACCCTTAAGTCAATTGGAACAGAGGCAGAACATTTAACCACCTATTCACACTTTAACGGAATTACAGGCTAGATGAGGCAGCTGAAACCAAAATTACGTGGGATATGTAACAGACTCTAATCTTGGACCAATTCAAATTTCTTCAATACTTAAACCGACGCGCGAAAGGTACGCGGCGAAACTAAAGCAGATCAATGCAACGCTGAATATGAACATTTGCTTAGAGACGCATTGAGATTACTTTATGCTTACTGCTTGAGCTGGTGTGAGTCAGTGCGATGCAGGGTCACCAGATCGTCCGTTGGATTGCAGTGGGAAGTTGAACGGCGCTGGAACAGCGCCAACACTGCATTGATCAACGGAGCAGCGTTGTTATGGCAATGTTGACAGTAGATCACTTCCCGAACTCTTCCCGATCACCAGTTCATCACAGATGCAGTGCAAACCGTTATAAAAACGCAAGAGAAAACACGGCGTCCCATTCACTTACCTTTCCCCTTCGTCCCAGCCCCCTTTTGTTTTTTTTGTTTTTATTTTCTTTCGCCTAGATGGCCTATGTGAGCCTCCTCACTCCAAATTCCGCGGTCATGGACTGATTGCCCACTTCCGCTAGCAACAACCTTATCAGTCTCAGCAGCCCATGCCCACGATGGGCATGCAGATCGGCGGCGGCGGTAATCGCAACGCGCTAGGCAAGCCCCTCAACAGCGACGGCAAACGGGAGTGGAGTCACGGTTTCTGTGGATGCTTCGACGAGTGTGGCACATGTGAGTCCTTGCACTTGAAGAATTGACGTCGTCTTATGGTGACATCCCAAGTCTGCTACGCTTGCTGGTGCCCGTGTATCGTTCACGGCAAAAACAAACAGCGGATAGACCATCTCAATGCCAATGGCACGCCGGATCCCGATGGCGGGAGCTGCTGCAGCGGCGCCTGCTGGGCATTCTGCGGCCTGCAAATCCTTGCCGGCGCTGGCTGCATTCTCGAGGTATGATCGCCAGCCCTTTTTCTGTATCGCCACCCCCTCACTTATCATGTAGTGCATGAACCGCGGTGAAGTACGTAGGCGATATGGAATCGACGGCGGCTCATGTGGAGACTGCATGGCGGCGTGGTGCTGTCCGTCGTGTGACCTCACACAAGTATCCCGGGAGATTGAGCTTGAGGAGAAGAGCTTCGGTCAGCGCTACTAAGCGCGATTTTTCTATTTCCATCTTCAATTGTATCCTTCTCGTTTTGCCCCCGGCTGAGCGGTTCATTAATTTTATTTGATTTCCCGCAAATTTTCATCACGAATCACATGTCCTGAGTTCAGGAAGAGTAAAATACCATCCAACCCAGTCACGTCGAGTGATAATCCCAACGATTGAAGGTTTTTGATATGCTTTCCGATTCACCCAAGTCTCTCCTTATTAAAATTATTTGTGTCTTAAGTTTTTCAAAGTCCGCTCTGGGGCAATCTGTTCCACATCGATGGAACATCAGCCTTGAACTTAGCGCCAAATCAGGCGCTGAATCGCGTGCCCACTTTCACCTCAATCGAAGTGGAAGGGGCCCGCTGCGCTCTTGTATACGTACATATGAACGCGGGTTCCCCGCGTTCCGTCTCAGACTACGGTGGCCATGGTGAGAGACTAAGGTCATGATTGGCGCATGATGAACGGACCGAACGAAAATCGGAACAGTGTGAAGGCGTGGATATCCAGGATGGCAGAATATGAGGCGAAAGTGCTCGAGACAGAACATAAAATATTTTAGAAAAAGAAGAGGGGCGTCGAAACCGCCACACAGATTCTATACATGCTTGATCAGAGCCGCGAATGGTCATGTGGCGATTTCGACGCTTACTCAGGCCTTAAACGTTGGGATCAGATAACCAAAGTTTTGTACCTTGTGCGGAGTGGTTGGTCACCGACTCTTAGCGACGTGGTGCTCTTGTTCGTTCTGTATGCGAGTTACGAAGTGGGACAACTGCTTGAAGGTGTCTGGGGGAATGAGGGTCAAATTGGGGTTGAAACGCTGAGTCGTCGCTGACGATACAAAAGACAATATTAGAGAGTATGAAAGCACACTGTGATACGAGAAAACTACGCATGCGTATCATCCCAGAGCTCGGTGAAGACTAGCGTTCAGCAATATCCATTTGGTTGACGGGCAAGACAAAGCGCAAGAGCGATCATAAAAATGATTTGAAACCTGTGGTAATGGTTTGAAAAGAAACGCAGGGAGATTAAAGAGTGCCCGCGCACCCCAAGACACGACAATAAAAATTTACACCAATCCCAGTACGTCACAAAACAAGGCGAGACTCCGTAAGATGGGAGCGCATCAGCATGTCCTTGACTACGCTAAGTTAGAATGAGCGCAACACAAAATCGTCGCAAAACACACACCGCCGGCGACTACATAACTTGTGGCTCGTGATTTTGCATCCTGAACAAAATTCAGTTCCGGATTAGGCAATACCACCCAAACTGACGACGATGTTTGCCATATGACAATAGAATATCCTCGGCGTAGGCGATTCCTCCTTGAGGATGGCGCCTAGTACAGGAACACCGCAGTCGGTATGTGGGTTATATTCTGCATAATGTACGCACAGAATTGCTTTCGGAGGTCTATGTTTTTCAATCCATCAAGTTTTTTATCAAGAAAGGAGGAAGTTGTCTTACACCGAGAAACGGTATCAAAATCGTTCGCTCGTCCACCATAACTTGGAATATAATCCGCGAATCGGACTCCCGAGGTGAGCTTTGCCTGTACGCACTTAGCGAATGCACAAAGCGCCACGAGCATGAAAATAATAAGTACATGCAGGATGTCGACCTTAGTGAGGAACAGGATGATTTTCGTGTTTTGAAGTAGTTTGTTGGACATGATTGAGGTCCATAGATCAACCGAATCCGCCTGGGTACTGAATCAGTTTATTGCGGATACCAAAGACAGCAGCGGTGCACGTGAGTAGTGATTCAAGGCAGAATGGCGCACCAAACGGTTGATACTCGAGTCTTCGGCCAGTACCTGGTCGAATGCTGATATCGGAACAAGGGAAGATCAGAGCGTCCACATCATCGAAGTAGGGTACCCATCCTGCGCGCTTCGTCCGGTGTCAAATTAAGTTGTCCAAAGGGATAAATCGGAATCAGACGGCAGATCTTACCATTGACCGTTGACCGTCAAAGCTGAAGAAGCGGAATTCCCGGGTGATATCGCTGTCTGGGCAGGATGTCAGAACCAAGTGTAGGCTGCGCCCGACGCTGGACATACTAGGGTCTCTCATGTGTAGATGGTGCTCTGAGACACCCTGCCACAGTATCAGCGCTTTCAGAAATGTGTACCATCAAAAATTCCAGCACCGATGTTTTTACTAGACGAGCACGGAGGATGTGATCTAGTACAAGTATTTCAGAGGACGTTGAATAAATTAAATTCATGTTTACGCGCGCACCATCCGTCGGAACATACCCCGGCGAGGTAACAACGTCTAATTCATCTAAGAAACTGCACAAATCAGAGATGCTAATGTCCCGGAAGCGAATGAAACACACAATCCGGGTGATTCCTGCAATCGTATCCCTTGCCCAGCCAAGAGTGCACGAACGGTTGGGCTGTGCCAGAGTCTCTGCATATCCGCGCACCGTGCATGCAGCACCGCCTTTGCTTCAGCTTCGGCATCTGGGGTAGCAAGGCCGCATTTCAAAACATCTTCGATGTCGAGGACCGCGAGGAGACGCGTGCGGAGTGCGAGCAGCTCGGACTCAGGACGAAGGGAGGAGCCAGATAATGAATCGTGAGAGGTGCTCAATTGGACCATCAGAGCGTCGAGAATGATGCGCAACGAGTTGATTACCTGGCCATTCAGTCAACCTCAAACCGCGACCAATGAATACTTTACATTCAACTGGATGGTTATGCGCCATGAATTTGAGGCGCCTTGGGAGTGAAATGCCTATGGATCGAGGATGAGAGAGTAGTGACGCCTATCAGCATGCTCTCGCAGACCTCGGGCTCGCACATCATTTGGAATTCTATCAGACCAGCCAATTGAGCCAAACCCAGAGATGTGGGCCAAAGGAGCGTACTTCTCAGAATGGTAGATTTTCCTTGAAGCAGTCAATGCGCAAACTCAACGGGCTATCAAAAGCCGCACCAGATTCGTCTTGTCCTGACGGTCGAGATCGTTCTTAGCTCCATAACTGCATGCCGAAGCTCGTAGTCACGTACCAAGGAGTAGGATCTTTATGGGCTTGGGAAACCGCTCCATTTGTTGTCGCTCCCTATTGAGCTGGGCATCTATCTCATCCGAGACGAGTTTTTCCGAGCGTTCTGTCGCGAGTCGCGTCTGTCGCTGCTGGGGCGACTCATTCTTTGGTGGAGCGAGGGCCAACGAGATTGGGTCCGTTTCGTCGGTTGTGCAGACAGGCGTGCTTCGTGAGAGAAAAGGTGGACGTGGTAATGGAATGGCCACTGACAACCGTGAAAATTGCCGCGCTGTAAATTGGCGTACTGGGTCGGGCAGGAATCTGCTCATCAAATGAATTCCGCATAGTAGGTAACGGATGAATGAGAGACTGACGACCGGAGAGCGGAGCATTTCCGAAATGCGAGAAGCTGAAGTGTGGTTGACCTTTTGTCGTGCCCCGGCTGCAGTATCTCCGGCGATGAGTAAGGAAAAAGGCGAGGTCTCAGCACTGACGCGATGGCTTGAGAAAGTCGGTTAGGAGCATTGATGTTCCTGATCTTCGGACCATAGGTCTACCACGATGGACTGCAAATCTCAGGCTCAGCACGTCGAGACACCGCGAGGAAACCGCGACCAGTACGTGGTAGTGGTGGAGATGAAGGGTTGGTCGCCCATTGGTGGCTGTTACGATCAATCGATATATCAGCGTGTGTCGGCCGCGGCCGGCCGTTGTCATCTCAGCGAGGCCATGTCTGTCGGTGTGTCAAGACCATACTTAGAAGATGACATAATGACGGAGATGCCGGGAAGCTGCATTCGTGATTGCCCGTGTGCCGGTGGGAAGAAGGCACCGACAATCAAAGCGGCCAGTTGCCGGGTGCACTATACCAGCGGAGTTTCAAAAGTGCTTCGAAAATTTAGGAGAGAAAACAAGAAAGACAACACCCTGGCGACCGTGCATGTTAGGCCAAATGTGAAGGGTCAAAGGACGATCAGTGTGAACACATTTGCTTGGCGACGCGCTCGAGATATTGCGTGAGAGTGATCCTACGCGTTCTAACGCGGCTCAATTCAGGTCCAATTGAACAAAAAGGAATGCCATCAGTTTTGGAGAGGAACCAGGTCCCGGAACGCCGGCAGCACCCACGCACAGGGCAGAGTCATAAGGTGGGAACGGTTGGGGAAAGGGAGAAAGCGAAATTACTCGAATCAGCGCGCGACAATTCCGGCAAAATACGGAAGTCTCAATGCATGGCTGGACGCCTTCGCGTGAGCCAGTGCAATGCAATGCGATGCAATTCAATGGGATATAGGACATTCCCAACGCAGATTCCAGTGGGAGTTCGAAGATATACTGCGACATTGCAATGATTAAACACTGTCATGGTGACCCTGACACTGATTGATTTGCCAGAGTCGTTTCCCGAACTTGCAGTGTGCGGCGCGCCTAACCCTTATAAAAGCAGGAGAAGGAAGACGCAGGACATTGACTTGATTCTCCTCTCCGTCCCAATCCCCTTTTGTTTTAATTTTCTTTCTTTGCCTTGATGGACTGTGAGCTTCCTCATTCTAAATTACACCGTTATTGAACTAATTCTACGCTCCCATTAGAAACAACCTTTCCAGTCTCAGCAGCCTATGCCCACGATGGACATGGAGATCGGTGGCGGCAATCGTAACGCGTTGGGTAAACCGCTCAACATCGACGGAAAACGCAAGTGGAGTTACGGGCTCTGTGGATGCTTCCAGGACTGCGGGACTTGTAAGCCATCGTCGTATTTCTGCTGGAATTGACAGCGTCTCACCTCGGCATCCTACTATACTGCTACGCTTGCTTGTGCCCCTGCATCGTCTATGGAAAAAACAAACAGCGATTAGAGTATCTCAATGTTAAAGGCACGCCAGATCCAAGTGGGGGCAGCTGTTGCAGCGGCACCTGCTGGGCATTCTGCGGCCTGTATAGCTTTGCGGGCGCTGGCTTCATTTTGCAGGTATGCTCTCCCGCCTTTCTTTGCAATTGACACCATCTCACTCACCATACAGTGTTTGAACCGTGGCGAAGTACGTAAGCGGTATGGAATTGAGGGAGACTCATGATGGCACTTCTTGTCGTCGTGGTGCTGTACCTCGTGTGATCTCACACAAGTATCCCGAGAGATTGAGCTTGAAGAGAAGAGCTTCGATCAGCACTACTCAGTGTGATTTTTTTTGTATTTCTGTCGTCTCCGATTCAATGCTTCGCGCTCAGTTGAGCCTTTTGTTAACTTTATTCGACTTTCCGCAACTTCAGAGGTCCCATCAAATCAATCATACTGAAATTTCGAGTTCAGGAAGAGTGAAACAAGCCGTTCGTTGCACATTTTCATATTTGAATTCAACGTTGGATGATTATAAACTCCTTCCCAATCATGTCCACTGAATGGCCGTGCTCCCCACGTTTAAATCGACACTCAGACCCTCCACCATCACTTTCTGCTGTTGCGCAACGTAAGTGAAGTTCTTCTCCGCACCGCCCACGGATAAATGCGCCGGCTTCTTCGGTACGCCGAGAATTGTCACCTCCGCCAGCTTCTGCGCAATATGGAACGTCCCATTGCTTGAAATCTTCACACTGTTTTCACTTGCACGGACCGTAACGAGGGTGCTCGGACCCGGAGGATCGGACACGCCGTCGTCGACATACGTCGTTCCGAAGGCGTAACCATCGAGAGACTGAGTTACAAGCAAGGAGAACGCGCTAGAGCGCGTCTCTTCGACAGTGTATGCGGGCGTTTGGTGTAGCAGAAGTGCAGCCCCGTCGCGGACGTGAACATTGATGTGCCCGAGTGGAGCGGCGAGGGTGACGTTGGTCCCGTTGACCACCTCATGTGTGTACCAGTCTCGCCAGATGGTTTTTCCGCGTCCAGGGAGAATGCCTGCGAAGAAGAAGAAAATGGTTAACAATGGTTAAATCAAGCTGAACTAGACGGACTCACCCTCGACGCTCGTCACATTCGGTGTCAGAACAGGCGTAACCAGGATCGAGCTCCCAACTAGGGAACTGTCGGT
The DNA here is from genome assembly GCA_014462675.1 of Mycena sanguinolenta. NCBI lineage: Eukaryota > Fungi > Basidiomycota > Agaricomycetes > Agaricales > Mycenaceae > Mycena > Mycena sanguinolenta. Next base: position 17,418 of record JACAZH010000099.1, on the reverse strand, counting down.
CCACGGCGAATAACTCCGCTTCATCTGGGAACTCCCAGAACAGCGCGCGCACCGGAGGTGTCCCGTACATCGACGCGTTCGCGAACAACGAATACTGTGATGCATGAGCGCAATACAAGAAAGGAAATATCAGATACGTACCCAATAAGGCAGCAATGAATAGCGGATGCTAATCGCAGTGCGTGACGCAGCAGCGACGCTGTCCCACACGAACGGCTCCTGCGAGAGCGCCCCTCTTTGATTATGATTCCGATAGAAAGGCGTGAATGCTGCGAGCTGCATCCACCGGTTGCACAGCTCCTCGTCCGTGTTGCCTATGAAGCCACATGTGTCGGCGCCGACGAACGGAATCTGGAACATTTGGTGCTGGAGGATGCCTTGGATCGAGAGAGCCATGTATTGCCACAAGCTATAGTTGTCCCCCAGCTGGTCATCGCAGCGTATTGAATTAACGGGCTGTTCATTCAGGATTAATTTCGAAAACGTACCCAGTGTCCTGCCCATTTACCCGCAGATGCAAATGCAGAACGGCTGATGATGAATGGACGTTGATTGGGCAGAATGGCCTTGAGCGCCTTGTGGGTCGTTTCTGCCTCCATCAACCCCCACATATTGTGCACGTCAAGCTCCCTGTAGCCGCCCGCGTGCGTAGCATTTGTGGCTAGGGTGTGGTTGGAGAGTCGGTAGTTTGCTGATGTCAAACCAGATGTGTTCAATAATTAATTAATTCGCACACAACGGCTAGCACATACCATTATGAATTGCATACGGCGGTGCATTGAAGTCGACGTTAGTCTGACCGCCCGCCCCAATACCGCGCTTGGAATGCCGGGAAAGCAGCGATGCAACGGTTGCGCCAGCTCCGTAGGTCAACGTACCGTTGACAGTAATATTGCCGCTCGTGCCCGAGATTGTGGAATTGTATCCCTCCGGGTAGTCCGTGATTTCCATACCAGGGTCGCCAGGAAGAGCGAAGGACACTAGGAAGAAAGCAAGCACGATGAATGACCAGGTTGAGTTCAGAGGAATGGTCACGAACAGGTAGTATTGTTGATGTCGGCACCAGTCCCACTGCGCATTGCAATGAGCAAAGATAATAAAGTAAAGTAAAGCGACGAACCAAGAGCCATCGCAGAATGAACTCGCCTCGTTCATGTCCAGCCAAATACCTGCGTGCATATATCGTTAGCGCCAGTGCTGTCGGCGGTGAAACACCAACGACGACGCATGCGCACCGCTGAATTCAATCCCCAACTCAGTCCAATTCTTCAGCGCCTCCGTCCACCACCCGAGCGTGTTGGACGCGAACCAGTCGGGAAAGACCTAAACTCAAGCATGTAGTCAATTCGGCAATCCGAAAATGAGTCTTTGCGCACCGTATAACCCGGCCAGACCTGTCCTATGTACTCGGTCCCGTCCGGGTTCTTAATGAACACGTCCCTGGAAACATTGTCAGTATTGTCCGTGCAGAGGATGGAGCACATACAGCTCAGCTCCTTTGGCGTATGGATAATACTGAACGGATAATTCGCTGTGCGTGAGCCAACTACCTTGTATCGGAACAGGACATACTCACGACGTCGGTACTGTTAGTTTCTTTGCCAATGGCCGCATCGACGATGGGGATAACTACAGGAGACAGAGATTGTGAGCGGTGATAATCCATATCAATTCCCGCATCCCACTTACAGTGTTGATTATTTGCGTGCTACGATTCTCATGAATGCTGTTCTTCTTCGAGTCTACAGTTCGAAGAACAACTCACCAGTTCCTGGATAAACGCCCGCATCTCGTCCGGCGGGAAGCTGACCGGATCGGACGTAAAATCGCGGAACGAATGGTACAAGTCGATATCGTTCCACATCACCTCCAGCGGCACCTCCGCCGCCCGCATTTTTGTAACGACCTCCTTCGTCTCGTTGACGTTTTTGTAGCCCCAGCGACAAAGGTGGAATCCGAAGCCCCAGTAGGGCTGCCAGGTGGGCGTGCCTACTACGGCGGAGTACTGCTGCATCACCTCAAGAGGCGTCGGGCCAGAGAGGAAGTAGAAATCGAGAGTGCCGCCGATGAGTCGATATTGGATGAGCGAGGTGTTGGCGGAGGGGGGTGTGAGGAGGAGGATGTCCGCACCGTTCGCACTATCGTCGTCGTCAAATAGTTATACGGCGGCCAGTACTGGCTGAACATACCTGAACAAGAAGACGCCATGCGATTGTGCAATGCCAGTCGCAGAGTCCAGTCGGTGCTCCATGTATATCGGATGGATTCCGTACATGTTTTGATCAATTGGATCTTGAATATCCCTCGCTGCGATGGCATGACAACGTTAGTATAGAAACATAGCAAAGGAAAAAATCGATAGAGAATAAACGGAAGCCATTCAACGCACCCCAGTTGGTTTGAATCGTGCCCACACCGCCGTCGGTCCCCACGTCGCGTCTGATTCCACTGCTTGAGACCACTTCACCGAGGCCATATACGTTGGCTCCCAGAGGAAGAGCCGAGGTCAACTTGCGTTGGAAACAAGCTAATCAGCATTGTGGAAACGAAGAATTTGGCGGCCCACCTGGAGATATTGATTTTCAAACACCAACGGGAAGCCGTCTAACGCAGTGGAAGGGTCATTCTCCATCACGGGCGGGATCGGTGTCTCTGGCAAAGAAGCGGCGCGGGTATCGAAGAGCGGTGTGGCGTCTGGAGCAGAACGTCTTGTTATCCAGAAGGCGAATGGGTTCGCGTCGTAATTGAAGACGAGATCGGATTTCGCAGCGGTATTTGAGCTGGAAACATTGGGCCTGGCAACCACGGCCTCTGGGATGGTAAACTGCGAATTTGCGGTGTCGTGTATATTGACGTGCAGTCTGTCCGCCAGTTAGACACAGAAGAATGGGTTGCACAGGCCGACGTGGCGCACCGTGTTTCAGTCTCATAATTCACCTCGATCGTCAGGTCGACAACATCGACTCCGAATGCGTTGCAGGCAGGTCCTGCGAGCTCGAGTTTGGCGGTCAGCCCGCGATCATTCTCAGACAACGAGTGTAGAGAGTATCCTGGACAGCTGGAAACGTTGAACGAGTTGATGACCTGTGAGCTTGTGGCCTCCTGGGCTCCAACCGCGAGTGCTAGCGATAGCACGCTAGCAAAGCTGGAGTAGAGCATCGTCAAGGCTTGGCTCCGCTGGAGGGAAGGTGGAGTCTTCTTTTATACCTCCGGCTGTTAGAAGCGTCGCATTACGGCCATGATTACAACACGGAGTGATGTCCCTAACCACATTTGAATCAACAGAAGCTTCAGTCCGCGCAAAGTCCGCGCTCGCCGAATAACGAGGATAGGGCTCCGGGCAAAAGTATGGATCGCTTGAATAAGAATTGCCCGACTAGTGATTGCCGAACTTGCTTCTGATATGGGCGGCTGATAAAGCCGATGCATTTCCGATGTTCGGGATTGGTTCGGGATGTTCAATTTGAAGCAGTTCAAGTAAATTTCAGGTTCGCCAGGAGAAGGGATACACCTGGGTTGCCTTGAAACGCGACACATTCTGCTTTGATTCTCGTTTTTCTTCTGTGTCGCACGCGCCGCGGGCCGTCGGGCCGCGCCCCGGTCGAAATGCGAGCATCTACCGTCAAAGTATTGAATTCAGGCAATGTCAAATCCCCACTATCTCATAGTAATTACTTTGACTACAAAATACAAGCGGTAAATCTACCGAAGATACTCATGAAGGAAAAATACAATGGGATTCATACGAAGAGCCAGCTCAGTGTCAACGTGAGCTCTCGCATGACTTGCGAGGGAAATATCACCTCGCTAACGCTCCATGCACGCCTGTGGTCACCGTTACACATTCCCACTCGGGAAAGCCACTACTAGCCGGCGTGGCTCTGCGTGCACCCGTGTTTGTCTACAGGCCGCCGTCGGGGGCCGTGTCGTGCATCACGTAGACTTCCGGTCAACGGCGCGCACAAGCGCGTCGGAGAGACACACCTACGGAACCACCGCACCGCCTCAACTCCCAAGTTCCGGAAACAACAGGCAAAAGTCGGGCTAACCTACTGTAGAATTCCATTCCCAATGCTGTTTCAACGACCCTGCCCAGGATTCCACTCTCGTTGATGGCGTACAGAGCGCATGGATGCGTGTGAGTAGGTGGCGAGGAAGAAAGAGTGGTGTGACATGATCACCGACTCGGCCGACGGCCCGAAGCTCCAAATAGCAAGTACTAGTGTCTGAAAGCAGCCAGATTCGACGGAATGTGTCTGTTTCAATCTTATGTGTCGCAAGCTGCAATTAATGTATCTCCCGGGTTTGATATATACCCGTCAAGAAATACAGACATCGTTACATTTTCAGAGGAATCACATCTCGATTCTCGTGTTATCACGTTTGTTGGAAGCGTGGAGAACAGAATCACACCAGTGTGTTTCCAAGCAGCCGACAACCGGCATATTTACTGCGGATTATACAATGTTGACTGTGTGAGGCTACGAGACTACTACGGTGAGGTGCAGAGAGATGTTTAGAATCAAATCTTTTTAAGTGATATGAATGATGAGTACCGTCGATGTAGGATGGGTATTCAGTAGATGACGAGTTCATGGGATTGCCCCGTTCAAAATACCCCGGACGTCGGCAACAAAAGCTAGATCCAACAGAAATGGTATCAAGTCTGTGAGCTCTCCGTCATGAGGGTCATTGAACCATGAGGAAACCGGAACAGAATTGTGAGGATGGAAAAGGAACGAGACAGGGGAGTTGTCCAGGATGATTGTATCCGCTAGAGGTCGACCGAGTTGGGATAAATCCTGGGACCGAAAATCAGGAAGTGACCTAGACTCGAAATCGACGCTTACCTTCACGTAGGCGCCCTTGTGAAGGAAGCAACTCTGTCTGAATAACCGGTGCGCGACTGATTGATGCGGGTCCAGTCTGTCGAGCACAAGATTGGCGTACTGTGATGAGAGAGGTATTCAGCTCAAATGCGGGTCAAATAAAGAATGTAAACTTGGCTCAGAGCAGCAGTCCAGACCACTACTTCGTATATCTCCCCCATCTCTTTCAAGAAGTTCTCGACTCCAGGCCGTTTCAGTACATGGAAGCGATGCCATTGTGAATCGATTTCCACAGGGAAGATGAAATCCGGTTGTGCGAAGGACTGAGCGAAACATGAATCGGCTAGACGGGGTACACCAGCAAGGTACCCACTTTGAAGCTACTGTGAATAAGTGTCTCGTCCAAGTCAAGTACTAAGCACTTCCGACCAAGATGTCGCGGAGCGACGGAGGCAAAAGAGGTCTGGGTGTACCGTCCTGAAAGTGGATGCATAAGTCAGTAAAGCCTTGGCTACAAGCAGTTTTATATACCGGACCGATAGGAATACCAGAGCCACCATTCTTGATTAGACGCTGCTCCTCAGCATCTTCGTCATATGGAAATGGGTCAATATCGCCTTCGTCGTCGAAGAAGCTTGTCGCCTCAGACTCATCAGAAAAAGCAGCGGTGTGAGTGAGGGCGCTTATTTCGTCGGCGGAGCCTAGCGGTGTGACAGAGCTGGGCCGCGAGCCTTCTGTTTCGTTCTCGATCAAGACCGGTGGACTCTGGGGGAGGCTGGTACGCAGAGTCCACAGGCGCTGGGGGTTTATCGACCGCAGGTGACAGGGGAACGGGCACATCCAAGTGGATGTTCGAAGGCACCGCTTGAGAACGGCGGCGGAAGAATGTATCTCGTTGGTTTGTGCGGTAAGGGCATTTTCGAGCTCACCAGCAGTGTGGAAAATCGGGGACACAAGGAATAAGTTTAGAAATGACCCGTGCGACGAGGGTCGTTTTTCGGGGAGGGGTAGGCCGCACGATCGATAGCGACTCCGCAGACGACCCGCAGCACGAGTATTAGCTGATCTGTTGCGTCTCCGACGAAAGAACATCGTCCGTTTGCGACCACCGGTACTGTTATCACTTTCTGGTCCTACAATCATTGAGGGCAATGGGCCTTCAGTTTCTTGCTTGTGGGCCTCGGTACTGATTAGCGGCTCGCCTTCCGGGGCTTGGCCGTTAATGGGAAATAGCTCAAATTGCGAAAAAAGCGAGTTATCGGAAGTGCTCACTACCACTGCCTAAGTTTTCCGAAGCCTGGGCTATGTGTCGCGTGGGGTTCTCCCGGTCATCATGGCTCTCTCGACGCTGCTTGTCCACGGAAATAGATGGCGTATCGTCCGAGGGAGCAGGGAAAGCCATTAAGAGTAAAACAAGGAAGGACGAGGGTTCGTAGCACCCCTTGTCCATCGATTTGGGCGACTCGGATACCATGTGAACCCGTCAAACGTTTGTGGGAATTGGAAGGCAGATACACGGCATCCTGTACCTCGCCCAATTCATTGGAGGATCCGGAAAGTGCCGAGCCTGTGGGGATGAGTTCCAGTTCTCACCTGAAGTTTCGACAATCTTTGTATCGACTTCAAATTGTTCCAATTGGGTTGAAAGGTTGTCCAGACAATCATGACCTTCTCCATCTCAACTATGCGACCAGTATGCGACGGCCATGAGACGGGCTTTTGACAGCCATCTTGAAGCTTCGATCGCCTTGCTTTGCCGATTGATGGCCGAGATTTAATACTCGGACTTCGGCGCGGCTACCCGACGGGACCAAGCCAATGACTTGCAAGTTACAAGAAAGAACAGGCATATACTGACGGAACAGAAACACGGCGCAAAAAAACCGTGGAAGACAAGGAACCAATCAGGACCAAAGGTTTTCTGTGAAAAAGTTCAAATTTTCGACCCAAGTTGCGATCAGTTTGTAGTCAATAGAGAGTTTGCGCTGCAGCCATTGGTGCCATCCAGTGGCTGCAGCGCAAAATCGCTAATATAAAGATGTTTCACGCGCATCTGGGTAGATAAAAAAATAATTTTTTTTTGGTGGTTCAGTGGAAGGACACAAATCAGCTAAGCGTGACAAATCCTAGGCATTGAATATATTCGTAGCAGAACTTGCTGCCTAGAAGCACGACGAGTTCTCTCACGAGGATTCAAGGAATGCGTTCCTCACCTTCTCGAAGTCTTGAGTCTAGCAAAAAGAGGGAGTACGTTCGGCGCGCGCTTTGTATGCAAAACCTCCGAGCGAGAGGTATTGTTGTATCAATCGTATACTGTATACAGAAAAGTGCACATCATCCCGCAACATTTGGCTGTGCTTCCAACCCCACCAGTTTCCTAGGTTATATGTGGCGTCTTGATCCATAAACCGACTACAAGAGGACTTGTCGAAACGAGTCGAGTGAATACCTCATCTGTTCATCAACGCGGAATAGAAATGCCGCCGAACACACCTACTTGGGCTGGACTATATATGTTTCAGATGTCCAATACTGCCTGATTCCGATAAATGCAAACAGGCAGAACATCTTGACAACGGTTAGGTTCAGCACTATGAGAGATATAAGTAACATCCAGGAGCAGCAGTGAGCATCTAAGCCGTCTATAATGCCTCCAACTGCCCCGATAACTGTTAACAGGATTGTAAAGTATATTGGAGCAGCTGCAATTGCACTCTAGCGCATTGTGATAGCGTCGCAAATCCCGTTCATAGAAAAGCTTATCAGTCATATGCACTGCCGAATCCCGTAAAATCCATAGAGGAAACTGTAGAAGATTTTTGCGATGCTCAAGATCTTGAGGGCGAAGGTATGGATGTGGTATATCGAGACTAGCGCTCTCTAATTCCTCGTCTAGCTCGACTTTATGAGGTTGCGGGAACCCACTATCTTGAACGCCTGAGAGACCGCAAGAGAGCACATAATTTCACATGGATGGACGTCCATCGGAGCAGGGCCGAATGCATGCGGACACTTGGTGACCTATATTTCCGACACAAGGACTATTCCAGAGCATCCAGCTTTTGGAATGATGCTAGACCGCTGTTTGAACGGTCATCGCAGGCGAAAGAGGTTGAAAAAATTAATCGCAGGCTTGCGGAGACGGAGCAAAAGTGTAAAGTGGACGATATCCAACAGATTTCCAAGCTCAGTAAGCTTACCGTGCCAACTTCGCTTGAGGCGATTGAAGCAACGGCTTTACCAGGAGGGGACGATTTGGATCAGGTTCAATTGCGCTTGAGAAGAGGCTCATACTCAGTGGAGTGCAAAAGTTGAGCTCACGGCTCTGGCGGTTTTGAGTACAGCACAGTACTGCGTTTAATGTATTTATCAGTCGAATAGTTCACTGCTATATATCATACCCGATTCAGAAGTTACAATGTGTTTCGCAGTTTACGCTATGCATTGTCCTGTCGACATGGCAGAATGTGGTTCGGCCCGTTGTCTGGGCCGTCGTGTCAATGAGAACTTCTATCCGGTCCACGCTGCGCTTTAAACAAGTTGGCGTTCGCCTCCAGGTCCCAGTTGCCCCTACACTATCGAAGCACATCTACCGCATGCTCTCACACTCCCCCACTTCTGGCACTGCTGCGTAATATCGTCTGGTAGCGGCAAAGCCATCCCCGCACGGTCAGCGGAGGGTGGAACTGCGAGCTGGAAAAGCCCGCCGCCCATCATGTGCCCTAGCAGGGGTGAGATAGATACGCGGCAGAAGAGGGAAGTGGAGGCTACATACATACGATGTGGCAGTGCACTGACGAAGGGATCGAACAAATCAATAAACTTCAATGCAAGAAGACGCCACGCACATGCCCAATATCCGGGATTGTCGGCCACGATTCGGACTACAGCCCAACCGCGTGAAGGCACAGTGAAGGTATCGCGTCTATTGACACATATTGACGTGTGTGATACAATATCAAATCGATGCCAACGCACCGGAACGGGCTAGTCAGGTTCAGATTCTGGTAATCCTTCGCAGCTTTGTATCTTCCAGGCCCGACGCCGAGGAGCCACGGCTGTTCGCAGAAAACATCAAGAAAGAATATTCAACATCATTTAGTGGATACTCACGGCATATCCATGTCTAGAACAAAGTTAATCAGAGCCGTCGGAGAACAGAGCCACTTTCGGTACGTACATATGGAATGGATGGTCTAACGCAAAAGCAACAAGCCGTTCATCAGCCTTGAAGTCAGACGTAACGAAAGGAATGTATACCTCCATCGTCGAGATTCGTGATCACAAAGTCTACCGTCTGGTTGAACTTCGTCGTTGCGATGAGCTGGTCCCTGTTTTAACTGAGTCGGACGCACAAACCTATATCCACATCGCAACATACCCAGGGAAAACCGTCACACCCTCCGTTCCGCCGGCGCTGCTATAAATCCCGGCAGTGTCGCGCACCAACGCCGCTTCCTCCCGGGGTGGAATCTCCCAGCTCGTCCCGTTGATGAAGGAGCGCCAATTAAGATCGTGTGTTCGTTGAATGGAAAATATGAACGGGATGGTATGAATGTCTGTATTCGGGAAACTCATCGCCGTCGATGTAGCTGGGTATAGCCACCACTCGTTGAACTGCGGAAGGCTGTACCACTCATACTCTCCGACTAAGGTTCGCAGTGGGCCAGGGCGCGACGTGGGGAGCGGCGCCGCGGACTCTGTAGGAGCGGGCGGGGCGGTGGAGTTGTAATAACGTAGGATGGCACGTGCCTCGGGTTGCATGTTGTGGCTATCGAGGCCGGTCAACTTCTGACAAGAGAGGGGAGGATGTGGAAAATGGATACAACACTCACTTCACATAAGCGAACTTGTCGTCCACCATACTTGCGCGAATCCAAAAGTCCGTCTTCGTGTCTGCCGGATCCCGGGAAACGAGCACGCTATACCGCTGCGCGGGTTGCAGCAGTATATCTCTCACGCCAACGGGTTGGACGGGAATGCCGTCCGCCTCGATGATATTGAGGACGTGCGTGTCGATGGAGACTCGCAGAGGTGCGAAGGTACCTGCATGTATCAGGCGGAGGCGGGTCCTGGGCCCATTCCAATCAGTCAAGGCGTTTGGATGCGGCAGAAACGAAACAGGATTGAGGGCATGAAACAAGACAACTTACGTTGTCCCCTCCTCGACCTTGATCTCGTAATAGCCCTTTGCAGCATCAGGCGCTGGAACAGGGTATCCCGGGTTATCTTCCGGGCCGTGCGTTTCCCCCGACGCTCTGGCCGCATGCACGGGAGTTCCCCGCCGTATATTGCTCCTTCGCAATGTGTCTGGGTCTGGAGGTGACCGCTCCTCAACATCCAGAGGGTGAGTTCCTCCGCCCATTCCGTTGATCATGGCGAAGTCAGGAACAGGCTCGGCGACTGTTTCGACGGGATGGGACTGTAAGCGTGCGTTAGCAGTCTCTACAACCACTTCACAAAGAAGCAAATTTCGAACGCCTAGCTCGTGGGTACCCCGAAAACGTTAAATGTACCTGCGTCCACGAACGGTCCGAAACGCAACAAGGTATCGAGGATAGAAGAAATAGCAGCAAAGGGGCACAAATGAACGCACAGTCATATACGTCGGCAATAGCTCCTCCCCAGGCGTCTCGAGAATATCCGCAAATGTCAGGACGTGTTCGGCGGTGTAGTTGTGTGCTACTGCTTCGTCTGGGGCGTGAACTATGAGCGGTCCGTAGAGGCCGTCGCTGGAGGAATAAAATGTTTAGGAAACAGAAGTAACAGAAAAGCAAAAGCCGTACGTGTGCTGCATGTCTGTGTGACCGCTGGGAGAGAATAAGTCAGTGTTCGACCAAAGGAAAACAATTAGGATGGAGAGTGAATGAATAAAACGACCCGACGTAGTGATCCACAAAATGGTAACATGGACCAGATAGAGCAGCAAGAGAAAGTGGATGGAAAACACTCACTGCCACCAAGTTGTCCCTGACCAGGTCCCAAATGTAAAATTATATAGCATGGTCTCGCCCGGAGGGATGGGACATTGCGAGATTCCTGCCGTACCGTCGTAAAATGGTGTATCTGGTAGTGGGAGCCCATGCCTGCGGTGCGCTTAGCATCCCTTAGATACAGATAGATATAGCCCGGGGGTACCAGTGTATCGAGCTAAATCATACCGACATTCAGATAAGAGGACATCTACATATGAGATAGACCACGTACGTTCCGTTGTCTGCCAACCCGTTCGTCACGTATACCTGTATCCAGCGAACGCAACCATAAGTCCAGAAATTAACTCGAAAAAGAAGGGCACGGACCAGGATACGATCTCCGACGTTCGCTTCGATGAGTGGTCCAGGTGAACGGCCGTTCACGACCGTGCGCATAAGTTGTTTTCCGTCTATGCTTGGGATTGGGACCCGAGATACTGTCCAGTTATATACACGCGTTTGTGGCGCGGCAGCAAGGTCGAATGCAGGATTCAAGACAAACGCTGCATCGGATTCTTCAGCGGCATGGCGCTTAGGCCAGGAGATCATCCAGAGGAGGAATACGAATGGGATTAAGAGCATGACGAGGACCGATACAGCCGAGACACGTTTCCGCCGCGAAGGCTGTTCCCATCTGGGTTTGGCGTCGGCGTCGACCTCAGAACCAGAGATGAGAGCAGCCTGCTCGTCGTCGGCAGCAGCTGGCCATCGGTCGGACATGGTGGGTTTGAAAGAGGTCTGGCAGCCACGCGAGTAGTGCACCTTAAGCGGGGTGATACGATCAGTCCATCAACCAATCAGAAAACGCACGTTTTCTCAGTGGATGTTGAGTGTGGAAGTTCATGCTCAGGTCCAGGAACAGGGCCGCATTCAGGAAACAATCAGAGAAGTCGACGGTGATTCTGTTAATTGGTGGCAAAATTGGAGCATTGGTATCAGTATACCACTGGTAACACAAAGATTCAACAGTCAAAAAGTCGGCGAAACGGTGGGGAAACGAATTACTTCGGGCAAACCTCGTCTTGAAAGGAAAAATTGAATTCAAGCTTGTCAATCATTCACAAGGTATGTCTTCTGATTGTAACGACTCCGACACCATCAATGCTTCCTTGCGTTTCCGGCTGAATTGAAAAGATTCCTCGATCAACCGCCGTGAGATCTATTCAGCGGCACCGGTAAATTTGCAGTTGTTCCATACCAACAGGGAACACGAATCTCAGGAATTTCGTGCACATACCGGTCATGCAACAAAACCCCAGGAACTCGACATTTCTGTCGATTTCTGAAGAGAAAAGTCGGTAAGCATAACGGACAGTTACTATAAAGAGCTGAGACTTGACACGGTGGCATTCATTTGGGAAGGTTTTGTTGTGCAAATTGGTGTCCGAGACATAGGTTCTCCGTACGTTCCTTCGACTCAACCCCCGCATCAACAAGTTTGAACATGGATACTCGGCAATGGCCGACTTACCTTTGATCCCCCATCCGTCCGTTTAAAACCTCGAGCAGTCTCCATTTTTTGCGGTCAGTTTTCCTTCCATCTCTTTCTTCGTCGGTCTGCTCTTTGTGTGTGTTCTCTATTGCCGCGTTTTCTAGGGACCCTGACGAAGCAACTGACTTGATCAAATCCCCTGGGTAGGTCTTCACGCTTCGAGACCGCCAGCACCGCTATCGACTTCCATCCCACAACTCAAGAGAACATAAAACAATCTCGACTCAGGCCCCAGTTTTTGTTGTTCGATGAAACCGTCGCAATTCAATTTGTTACATGCGCATACAGAGACCCGATACAGAATAAATACGAATAGGTATGTACGTCCCATTCCAACCACGAAGGCATTTGCTTCATTCAACTCGATCTACGAGCGTGTTTATACGGGAGTGACTGCCTCCTTGCGTTGCGGGTTTCAGCAAGTGGCTGTCTTGCTCCAGGCGCCCGCTGCGAAGACGGACATCAAGCGACTCAAGATATACTCAAGCAATCAACAAACGACGTACCAGCACTTCCTGGAGCCTTATCGTAGTTCCATTCGGTCGCAGTCCGCAGGAGCCACTATGCGGACCCGTCAGTGAGTGGTGCTGGAATGCGAGTGGAATTGAACATGCCTGTACGTGACGGTCGATCCCGCGTTGTACGCGACATTGCTGGCCCAAGCGGCAACGCCGGAGCAGCTGGTGCTGGTGGGAAGTGCTGGTGCTGGTCGAGGTTGTGGAGGTAGACGTGGTGGTGGTGTGCGTCGACGTGGTGGACGTGGTCGTAGATGTCGTCTTGGTCGTCGACGTGGTAGTTGTAGACGTGGTCTTCGCCGTAGTCGTGGTCGTGGTACCCAACAGGGAAAGCGCCGGAGCGAACTTCAGTGATCCAGGCGCTGCCGCCATTCGGGTATTGCCATGTCATCGCACCGGCGCCTGCAAGAAATAGTCATTAAACACAACCATGAAGTGCGAATGAAACAACTGACTCCATCCTTGGGCCACAGCCTGAACCAAGCAAGCGGACAGCGTCGCTGGATCCATGTATCCGCTGCCGGCGTCGGCGGTGGTAGCGGGCTTGCCGATGACGAGTTTGTTCAGGCGACACACCGTTGGCGGCGATCTGGAATAGGGCGGATTGGGGGCCACGTGTTCGAGGACGTGGTCAGGAGCCCAGCGCAGGTAGTGTATTCGCTGGCGCCTTGGTTGTAGAACCAACGAGAGCAAGATTGATTTGGATATGAAAAAGAAAACTAGCGGAAGCGTACCTGGAATGTTGTACCAGTCGATCAGACTCCCCACCGCGGAGTTCAGCGCCGAGGTACGCGTTGCCGGCCCACAAACCAGGGCTGAACCACGGCGCGACGGGAGCATGCGTCAGGATGTATTGCCTTTGAGGAAGCTTTGAGCGCGAAGCGCCGTGGTGAAAGTCGTCAACCAAGCAACGGCGGTGCCTGCGGTTTCAACGGCCGCGAAGTCCTGAGAAAAATAATTCACGGTGAAGTCAAACCATCGGATACATTCAACACACCTCGTAGTCGACGTCCACACCATCCGGACCATACTGCCTTGACATAGTTCGCGATGTAGTTAGCCGCAGTTGTGGATTATCGCCCACGGACGTGGGGAGATATGTGGAACCGAACGCCTAAACAACGAGACTGATGCCGGCCGCTGCATATTCGGCCTTGATCGACGAACGGGGGACGCGTCAAGCCCTGCCCAAACAGCCGCGTTGTCGGTATAGCTTGACGAGAAAATGAACGCGAGTGTGAAGACGTTGGAAGCCCTGTGTCCAAATTATGAGCCCGAACATGGTAGATATAGATTATATGTACCGAAAGGTCGGAGACGGAAGGCATCGAAGCATCGGAGACCCATTGTCGAAGTAAGCCACCCATCGCGGCGCAGCAGTCACCGCTCTCGACGAAAGAAGGACATCGCGAGCGGCAGGACTCAATGCCTCGATCGATCCCCTCGAGTGGGACGGCGTGAACGAGCGGGGTGGTGGAAAAAGAGCGGCGGGAAATGAGCGAGAAAAGGAGCGTAAAGCGGGCCATGGCGAGGTCCTTGTGCGGGGAAGCAGTGGACTAGGGGGATATCGGCAGAGCGGACGATGCTTTTGGAAGACATCAGGCGAAACACTTTGCTGATCTACGCACGCTGCTCTGGTGATCTCAGGATAATGGGATCCACGGCGCAGTTATTGTACCTCATGGACGGACCAAGAGATTACAGCGCACGAGGTCAGAGAAAGCTGTCATCGAGCGAGGAACGAGCCCATGTTTTGCAGCGCGAATCGCACGCGACATGAGGTCGAGAACAGAATGCCTTGGGAACCGATTTGGCAAACATTGCTTCGGCATGCTTACTTGATCCGTGGTTTCGGCAGCCTCGCCTTCCCCGTTAAACTTGAGGGGCTGGGTTGATGCAGATCTGGAAACGTGAGGAAAGCAATTAAAAGCACGGAATGTGGGAAGTCAACTCCATCCAAGAATCGAGATGCCACTTGGAACCGTGCAGAACGTGCGTTTGAATTTGGCCCAATGCGCCGATGCGGAGAATTGATCCGATTGACAAATGAAAATCAGACGGCGGAACATATCGGTTGATGGCAGCATTGTGGCAGCATCTGGTTCTGGGTTGAGGGAAATTGAAATTTTGTTCTAGATAGTGCACATGTCCTTCAGGCACATATGCAGCGTTTGAGGTTGCTACGTTTACCACTTGATTGGCATTTTGCCCATGAGGCGGCACAGTTCACGCTGCACTGACTCGGTTTTAAACCAACCGTGCCTGGTAACGGTAGAAGCGGGAGAAAGTTTGGATTCGGGTGCCACTGAAGGATACCTTCCCCAAAGTACGCGTCTGATTCAGAATATGAGCTGATTAGTGGTTGTCCCTAATCCTTGTATGAAATTTTTGAGGGAAACACAGAAAACATCGCAAAGAGGTGGAAGGGATGTGAAGGACTAGGGTCCGAAAATTACATTTCACGGAGGTGCAAATCAGTGTCGCGTGGATCCTGGTGAGATGTTCCATGATGATGATAATGTAGCTTTTACGCATATATTGTAGCCTGCAATTCGGACACAGAGAGAGTTGCTCTGTTGTAGTTTTGTGTCCTCGACGATCAGGGACGATATGACATGGGATTAGGTTCTCTGCGAGTCGGGTGGCTGAACCTTTGTCGTGATAGCAATACTTCTCCCCCCCGGAAATTTTTGAGCTTGGTGCTATGATTTATTTCAAAATTTTCTTGGCTCCTTAAATTTGCTACCGGCCCAGTGGATCCCACACACACAGGTAATAAACACTTGATTTCCGACACTAGCAATGGCTTCATCAATTCACTTCATTCGGACCTCCGATTATCTCCAACACCAAGTGAATTTGAATATTTGTATTCCCATAGTTCATTTCTGTTCACTCTGGTGGCTGAAACGAGACAAACTTCGGCCTGCCCGCAGCAATTGATTTGACCACACTCAAAACATCAGACTCAATGTTTTCAGTGAAACTCAACCATTCTTTCAGGTCAGCTGAATGAAACAATGGCTCTGTGGAATAGTTGAATCATATCTGACACTTTCAATGACTCCAATTTGATACTGTGGACAAATTCCAGTACATAGTCCATTGAGCTTATTTCAAACCACCTCGATATTTGTGACCATGCAGGACCCAGCCACGTCTGACTTGTATCTTGACTGGAACCATTCACCATTTCTTTTTATGAATCCTCACAACATGTACACCAAAATAATTATCTGATATAATGAAACTTCATTTTCATCACTGCAACCCGAATCTATTCTGTTGGTGGATGTGGCCAAGTCAGCATAAGTATATTTCATTCAATTATGAAGTGTATAATGGTGCTTTGACCGTTAAGTCTCACTGTTATATTTGTGAGCTGTAGAGTGAGTAGAGACACGTCGAAAACCTGTGCCAGATCGGACAACACGGTCCGGAGACCACGGTTCATTTCAAGCTCAGCCCAACCCTCGCTGGTAACCGGATACTTTGCGGATAACAATACCGGATACCGCCATCAGTCAAGTTGAAAAGATAAAATGGAAAAAGAAGATACAAACCACAGCTAACTCCCTCACACATTGAACTCTCCCTTAGACGGCGAGGAGACGGGAAATGAACGCCGAAGCGTGATCGTAGACATGGTGATTGATACGCGAGACGCCGCTTGAACACTAAACGAAATTGACACATCAACTGAGCGAAAGTCTTCGAGGGGCTAATAAATTGTGGAATTCAGACCAAAAGTTCAGAAAAATGAAAGAAAGGGAGCGGTTGATGTCCTTTACCCTTATGAACTCCAAGAAATGCTTTTGGCCACTTCTGCTGCTGCTCTTGTTTTCGATGATGACCAATTTAGAAGACAAATTTCTGTTTGTACTTGTAGCAAAAGATCCAAATGCAAGTGCTCCGGTTGTGTGGCAGAAGCAAACCTCCGGTTCAGCCAATAATAATATTTCGCAATATGTCGAGGCATCCAGGGCCGGGCCAACGTGAACTCAAAATATTTCATTGAAAATTGGTCGAGGGAAGACAGCCGTTATTACAATGACAGACAGACCGACTGGACATCGTCGAAAAAAGCAGTGAAAACATCCCACCAATCGAACTAATCTCTCATATAGCTCTCATACTTTGACCACCTCGAAATTCAGCCACACTCTTGACAGCGGTGCAATTGGGCACGCAATTCAAAGTTTACGGTTCAGTTCTATGAGAACACGATACCGACTGGAAAGTCCACATGCTACAATACAGTAATTACCCGGCCTACAAGCCAATGAAATACAGTATTCAATAATTCAGTGATATCTTTAAACCCATTGAAACAGCCCAGTCCTGTGGATATTTTGAATTCAAACCCAAAATGTGGGCATCCTGTCTCCAGGAGGGAATGTGACGAATTTTCAGGAAGCTCAATCAGCGATTTCATGTATTTGGAGGGGGATTGACAACTCGTTACGGGAAGGGAGACCGCAGTTCGAAGCGACCTCCGTATGTCTGACCGCGACGGTTTTGCGTGGCTGGTGGGTGTCGGACTCTGGAAGTGAATGTCATCCACTCTGGCCCAGGCTGGAGTCAGCAGGGGAAGAACAGCGCCACGA